>VZTO01025100.1:83766-95254 GCA_013400615.1 Syrrhaptes paradoxus | reverse complement strand
TACTGGCTTTTGTCAGAAATGTGTAAAAGTAGAAAATGTAGCTTGTTTTCACAGTTGTCTTTTCTTTTTCACCTATTAATATGCACTGCAGTATAACAGTTCACACACCATATATACCAAGTGTGATGTTTGTTGATTTGTAAATACTTTACCAGAGAAAATGAAGGAAATCCTTTAAATGGAATTTAAAATGTCCTCTGATAGGGATGTGTGAAGTGATGTTTATTGCTGTAATGTTTTCTTTGCCATTATATTTCAAGTGTTTTCATATTAAACTACCTTAAAGTTTTACTCAAAGGAGGCATTAGCTCAAACACAGTATTAGATTTATGGCCTACAGTCACTATGGTAAAAGGGAAGAAGGAATAACTTCATATAATATTCCTAACAACATTATACAATTGTTTTCCCCTTATTGTAGCTTCCAGTTTCTTCTGGAGTTTTATTATGATTTTAATGTACTATAGTCTTAATTTTGTTCAGTGAATAAAATACTGCATTTCGCATTAAAGTGTTTCCAGATGTGGATGTGGGTAAACTGTTAGTCCTTCATTATTAGACATTTGCTGGAGTTGTTTGTTTTGACTGTTTAACTCTTCCATCATCTTCCGGAAAGTACAAGTCATTGCTTTTATTGTGCCAGTAATCCAGAAGTTACTTCAGTCAATTCAGAAAATGGAATGCAGGCTTCTATTTAATGTTTCTCCTATGTGTGCTTGTGTTGCTCATCCATTTCAGATTTCCAGTTGCCTTACCTGATGTGTAAGTCTGTTATTTGTGTGCTGCCTTAATAGCTGACTCTGTTCTAGTACCTTACTGAGATAAATAACCTTTCAGTTTTGGGGAATAGTCACAGTCTCTGAATGAGTCTGCAGTTCATTGCCTTACATTGAATGAGCATTCAGGCTTCATCTCTTGGCTGAAGGTGACATCTCATTTTCAGTCTTAGGAGTCGTTTTGTGGCTCCATTCGTGTGGCTTTGTAATCAGTTGTACATCTCCATAGGTTGTAAATAAGTGTATCTTTTAAGAGCTGCCAAGGTAGATCTTTGTGGCAAATGTAGTTCTCCTGACCACATGCATACAGCTTCTGGTGTGTGGGGAGGAATGAGCCTGGGTGCTTTTCCTTGGGTTCTGACAGGAAATCATGAAACTTTTTTGTACAAGCAATAGGTTACTGGGACTACACTTGTCCAGGGTCGCTCCCTCCCCTTAAATCTATGGGGTTTGCATTTATCTTGCTTTAGTATCCAGTTAGGCAAGCAATAGATTTTACCATGGGTCTCACTTAAATAGCTTATAGCCTGTACTCAAGCTCTGGTTTCATAAACAAGAGCTAATCTAGTGGCTTGCTACAGCCAAAAGGACTCTTTGCCCTTCTCTTTCCTGTATGGTTCTATCTGCTCCCTCCAGCTCTTGGCATGAGCTAGCTTAGCTGTTTGTTGAAGCCTCCTGGGAAGGTGGTCAGCTTGTGAACTTGGCAGGAAATTGGTCACCTGAAATAGTGAGCTGCATCAGATGAAGGGATAGGGGAACAAAGCAAAACCTCTCCCTTTCGATAGTTACAAGCTGTTCAAATTGCAAATCCTCCTTGTGGAACAACAGTCCCATGTTAGGCCATATGTGATAGCTCCAGCAACTCAGTGGACTTTGTGGGGTACCTTTAAACAAACAAAAATATCTGTTTGGCATCTAACTCCAAGTTCATATGCGATGATTAATCCCTGCTCTGTGATCATAGTTTCCAGTTCAGTAACAGGATTGCATCTAGTCCTGTTCCTTTGCTGGAACTGGTCTGGAAAAGCCTTTGAGGAAGGGCTATCACCTTCTAGTAATTGGAGTTCTTCGGGATTATTACATCCATGTGGTTTTTGATTGTGTTCTTTTCTTGCACTGTTGTATTTACCAAAGTTACCATCTATGTTGACAATCTAATCCCCTCGGTAATGGAAGGGGATGAAAGGCTCTGTATGTGCAGCTTCAGTGGGCATTGCAGGATGTTGTATCGCAGGTCTCCTGCGTGCTTTTACTGGTAATGTAACAGTATTTTGAGCAGCTCCAGTTACCCTAAGGTAAGTAGATTCTCTTTGCCGTTAAATTCAGTATTATGTTAAGTTAAACATGTTTCAGAGGCATTCCAGTGCAAATTAGTTTACAATGGTATGTTTTACATGTGATTTTTATTGAAATGTAGCCATAATTGTTCAACATCATTTTTTTACAGGGATGTTCACATATGATGAATCTACAAAACTGTTTTGGTTTAATCCGTCCTCTTTTGAAACTGAGGGTCAATTTACACTGATTGGCATAGTACTGGGTCTGGCTATTTACAATAACTGTATACTGGATGTACACTTTCCCATGGTTGTCTACAGGAAGCTAATGGGCAAAAAAGGAACTTTCCGTGATCTGGCGGACTCTCATCCTGTAAGTTCATTTCTTTGAGTTTATTAATGTTTTTTCCATGTAATAGCTTAATCTTGATTTAAATTAAACACAAGATCACTGTTGGAAGTGAAATAACCAGTGNGAATTGTCAAATCAACAAATAGGGCTGGGTATCCGTAAAGCTTTGTTCTATTTTTTATGTACTGCATAAATTGCTTAATATTACTAAGTGTTGTTAAGCATAAACTATTACTAACAGTATCTTTGGAAAGACACTTCTAAAATTGGGCTGTTTATTTATAGAAATAGATTTCCACAAAAAAAGGTGAAAGTAACAGTAGATATGCAAACCTGTGATGCTCATAGTGGTTTTTGGTTAAAGCAAAGGACGGATGAGGTAGTTCATTAATATCACTACAATTTGGGAGCAGTGATCAGTGTTCCCTACCCCTCCCCAGCTTGTGGCTATACGAAAACACTAAGCTGTGCACATGCTTTAGTTGATAGAGCATAGAAGCATGTGTGCAGGCTGTCTTGGCCCTGGTCCATCTTCAATCAAAGATCACCAGTAGCTTTTGCTGATGCTAGCTAGTATGAGTTACTGGTATGTTTCATGTCATTTCAAATCATGGTACATTTCCCTTTTTATAAGTGGTTATGCAAAATCTTCAACTATTCAAAAAAGATGAGTAAAACGATACTGTTTAAAAATAACTTGCCTTTTATTTTTGTTTAATCAGAAAATGAGGCATGTGTAATTAAAAAAAAAAAATCCAGTCTGCTTTGGATGGCTATGTATAACAGCATGCCAACATTGACCAGTTTCTCTGTAAAATAATGTTCAGAAATACACAGCACTCCCAGGTTCCTGTAATTTTTATAACATTTTGACTTTTTAATTACATAACTCATATTTTTTTAATCACTGAAAAGGTGGATTTATTTCTGTGGAACAAGGTGGGGCATATCTTAATTTTTCACCCCTACTCTTCTGTTTCTCCTCTGATACCTACATTGACTTATTTTAAAATAATCCTCTTTAAACTCTTTGTGTTGTAAAAAAAAAAAATTAAATTTGGAGTAGTCAAGCCTCCCAATACTTTTTCTAATGCTATAGAGCACGGAGGATAGGGTGTTCACCAGCCCTCAACTGGCTGGTTGAGGCATAGCAGGGAGGAAGGCTGGTTGCCCCTTTGAGTAGAGCAAACTTTTACAGGTAGTTGCAGATTCCACTTGGCAAATTCTGACCTAACTTGTGATTTATTTTTTTTTCTTTGTGCCTAAATGTTTCATTACTTTAATGACTACCCCATCTGGGTTGCTTCAAGATTACTTCCTAGTTTGTTTGGGGTTTAAATCAAGATGTAGGAGATAAAAGCCTGCTTCCTGAGTTTTATCTGATACATAATACAGCATTTTCTTTGATTTTAACACATATATGTTCAACTTACTAGTGTAGCATGTTCTGGATACCAAAAGTAAATACAGTTTCAAAAGAGTTAAAAGAGGAAGAGGTCATCAGTAGCTTTTAAGCTACAGGTGTGACTATTGCATTTAGGAAGCTTCCTGGGTACTAGTAGGCTTTTCTAAGGGAGTCATCACTCATTGCCATAGGTTATCTTTTTTTGTCTTAATATCTTGCTATTGGTTGTTTTTACAAACACTGAGCTTAATATAATTTTGTTTGGACTGTTACAGGACATCTTAGGTGACTTGTGTCACAGAACTTAACAACGCTTTTTGAGGCAGATGATTTCATGTCTTCTGGTATCACTCTGTGAAATCTATTGATAATTATTTATGACAGAGATGTATTTCTTATTCTGTTAGGTTCTTTACCAGAGTTTGAGAGACTTACTGGAATATGAAGGAAGTGTGGAAGATGATATGATGATAACGTTTCAAATATCTCATACGGATCTCTTTGGCAATCCAATGATGCATGATTTAAAGGAAAACGGTGATAAAATTCCTATTACAAATGAAAATAGAAAGGTACACTCTTTTTTTTAACATAATCTGTAATTTTTATGCAGAATTATGGAGGACTCTGTAAAGTTTGATCTCATAATTTAAGTTTAAAAGTCTTTTAAAATTGCATTAGCACAGTGTACTTGTAAGCACAAAAGGCTTCTCTTTTAAAGTAAGCAGCGATACATGTATGCATAGTTTCTGGGTGTGGTGTTTGACCTGTTTGAAATGTATTTGAGACTTGCTCTTTATTGTTGCTGAGCAGAAGCTAAGCCCAGATAATCTACATAGAATTATAGAATTAAATGTATTTCAGGGTCTTATATTTTGAGAAGATATTTCAAGTGGCATGTGTCAAAGTACTAAGGTTTTTTGGGGGATTGTTTCCTTACAGGAATTTGTCAATCTGTATGCTGACTATATACTGAATAAATCGGTAGAAAAGCAGTTCAAGGCCTTTCGGAGAGGATTCCACATGGTGACCAATGAATCTCCTTTGAAATATTTATTTAGACCAGAGGAAATTGAATTACTTATTTGTGGAAGTAGGGTAAGAATCCTGAATGTACACCAGAAAGTGGAGCTTTTTTGATCATAAGTATATAATTAGTGGTCACTTTTAAAAATGTCATCTTCTTGCAGAATTTAGATTTTCAAGCACTAGAAGAAACTACAGAATATGATGGTGGCTACACAAGAGACTCTCTTATTATTAGGTAATTTTTTCTTAACTTCTGAAAGATTAAAAGTGCTTTACATGCCTATTTCTTCAGAATGAATTTAATATTGTAAGATTTAGTATTTTTGTAGCACTGGAGATGCAAGTGTCTTTCACTTTACTCGAGTACTGTCATTAGAAAAGAGCAGATAGTGTAAACATTGTCTTTAGCTTCCAGTGATCTTTGGTAAAGCTTAAAAGGGGTTATTCTCGGGGATTTTTGTCTTTCTGTTGTACCATATAGTTAAATAATCCCAAGTATAAACAGGGCTGTTTCAGTAAATTATTACTGCTTGGCTGTTGTAAAAAAAAAAAAAAAAAAAAAAAAAAAAAAAAATCACAAACTGAATTGTTTGAATAGGCTGCATGTACAGAACTCTCTTCTCTAATTACAAATCAAGTAAACTCAATGTTTCTTAAGAGGGAAAATGTTTTTAATGTTTTATCTTCTTGTCCCCTTTGACTAGAGAACTCTGAAGACAAGGGTCAGAGAAGTGTGCATCTTCGGTCCTCTAGACTTTGCCAACTACTTAACTAGTTCCAGCTAGGGTAGAAAATCTTTGACAGCAGCCGCAGTTGTTCACAGTGGTTTTTAAGATGGTAGAAATGGACAGTGTAGTGGAACCAGTATAATTCTATAGGACATATGAATAATGGAATAAAGGAAGAACACTTGCAGATCACTTACCAGCCTAAATTAACATTTAAAAATTATTAAACTGCAGTGCTTTGGTAATATTTCTGATTTCTACTTGTGAATCTCATCGATTGCTAAATATGTTACTGTTAGTTTTGGTTTATGAATGCAATGTCTAAAGTGTTGTTAAGATTGATTAGAATTGCTAAACCCTGAAAGTTCAATTACTCTTGAAAAATCTCATCTGTACCAAATAAAGTTTTCAGTTTACTTACTGTTTGATTCCTTCCTTGATAGGGAATTCTGGGAAATAGTCCATTCATTTACAGATGAACAGAAAAGACTATTCTTACAGTTTACAACAGGCACAGACAGAGCCCCTGTGGGAGGACTTGGCAAGTTAAAGATGATCATAGCCAAAAATGGCCCAGATACAGAGAGGTAAAAAAAAAAAAAATCTACAGTTTGCTTGTTTGTTTATAAATGGAAGCAAGTTCTGTGCTTTTAATTTATTAACTTTGTTAAATCTTCAAGTTGAATCTTTAAGCAAAGTAGATTCTCTTTAAATTCATGAGTTTGGATTTGTGAAATAGCAATGTATTTCTTTGCATGTACTGCATGTTCCCCGATCTGAATTCTTCCTTTTTGTTTTCCCCACAGGTTACCTACATCTCACACATGCTTTAATGTACTTTTGCTTCCGGAGTACTCAAGCAAAGAAAAGCTTAAAGAAAGATTATTGAAGGCCATCACATATGCCAAAGGATTTGGCATGCTGTAATAAATATAACAAAAGGGATTAAAAAATTGATGGTGATGATGTCCCTGTTCAAAAAGGCCATAAGATAGTGAGCTACAGTAGTCACCTGTGTTTGTGCCTCCCTTCTTTACTGGGGACATTGGGCTGGAACAGCAGATTTCAGCTGCTTATATGAACAAAATCTTTATTTTTTCTTTTAGCGTGAAAGTGTTACATATTCTTTCACTTGTATGTACAGAGAGGTTTTCCTGAATATTTATTTTAAGGGTTAAATCACTTTTGCTTGTGTTTATTACTGCTTGAAGTTGAGCCTTTTTGAGTATTTACAAGAAAACAAACTGTACTCTCCCAAGGAAAATATTGCCATCATTTGTAGACCATGTAACCTTCAAGTATGTGCTATATTTTTGTCCCTGTATCTAATCAAATCAAGAACTGTACTTTTTGAAGAGTTTGCTTTTGAAACTTGAAGTCTTGGAAAACAGTGTGATGCAATTACTGCTGTTCTAGCCCCCAAAGAGTTTCTGTGCAAAATCTTAAGAATCAATAAAGATGGAAGGGAGAACTTGGAATGTTAAATTGCAGCCTTGAGAACTTTACTTTAGTCACAGCACAACTATTAAAATTCATTTCACTATATGTTGTCTTCACATGTCTTGTAATAAATTGTGTTTTTAATTAGGAAACATTTCTTAGCATATGAAAGGGTAGAAATTTTAGTTACTTTTTTAAAAAGAAGTTTACTGGGGAAAGTGCATTTTCAGCTGAACAGCTTTAGAGTAGGGAGTGAAGTGTTTGGAAAAAAGATAGGAAGTTTTTGCTATATTATAAACAAAGCATGTGGAAGTGCACTTAAAATGAAGTTTTATTTTTAATTGCCTATTATGTTGACATTTTAAATAGACAATCCAAAGTCTTCCCTACATGTTATGTCATCGCCATTTATTTAATGAATCGTTGTTCCTGCTTATCAAGGCACATGATCAGTGTTGCAACATAATCTAAAGGGATGGCTACTGTATTTTAACCTCATCTAACAATAAGCAAAATTGAACAATATTAAACATAAGGCCTACTTCATGTTGTACACTTCCAACCATTAAATAAACTGTTAGAAAGTAAGTACTACAGTTATGTTCATCTTCTACATAAAATATTCAGTAGATTTTTAATTTAACTCTACAGATCATATCAGAAATAAATCCTTTACCTTTCGTAGTCTGTGTTTAATGTTAATTTCTCCTGTTGCAATATATGATGAAGGGATTATGCATTTTTAAGTGAAGATGTAACTGGCATATCTCTTTTGTAATACAAGCTGCGGCGGATGTGCAGAGCTGAGCTTGTGCCTTGACAATTGCTATAACTGACTACTGCCAATCAAACCCATGACTGTGTGGAATTGGCATTAGAAGGCATAGTTTTGAAATCATTGGAGAAAGAAAAGATGTCTTTCAGGACTATTTTAATAAATTCTTTCTAGTAATAGAAACAGACAACTGTTATGTAACTATGATGCTGAATAAAACAGTGACCTTTTTTCACCATGGTTCAGTGAAAAAGAAAACAAGTTACTTCCTTACTTTGATGAATTGGGTATTAAATTATTTGATTCGAAAACTTTGTAGTACAGCATAATTTGAGGGTTACAGGTACATAAAACTCTCCAGAAGTGAACCGTAGTGATGCGGGGCCCAGTTGTGTACCCCTCTCAAATCCAAGCCGCTGCAAGACGGCCTGGACACAGGGACTGAAACTTGCTGGGGAGGGAGAGGTGCTGGCTGTCTTTTGGTCTTGGGTCTTGAGGTGGCACTTAAGGCATACCTTCTTAAATGTTCACCTCTCTGAACGTACTTGAAGAGGAAAACACGAGATACCCTACCTCTCAGTAGGGTGGCTGACAACAGTGCTTGCCGATGCCTTCAGATTTGGGGCGTCTTTTACTGTAGGTGGTAAGAACAAGATTTGTCAAGTGCCTTGAGGTGTTCTGTTACAAGTATGAACTCATCATGATACTGCTACATGGTATGCACTACGTCAATAGTTTAATACAGCTAGTGTGTATCCCTATAACTTGTTTTATTCTGATGTAGCTATGGGTGGGGGTTATGCCCAGCTGGCAAGTGTATAACATTCTTGTTGGGTTTTTTTAATATAGGTCCAAAAGCTGGGCAGACCATGTAATTGGATAGCAATACAAAGTTCTCTCACTGAAGTGCTGACATTGTAAATATGCTTTTTCTGTCTTCATTTAGCATTAAGATTAAAATAACATGCTTGTATTGGCCTTTAAAAGCATAAGTTATTTTTCAAGGAATCATTTTCAGGTAAGATATAAGTACTTATTATTTGACAGATTTCCCATTTACCACCTCCTTCAAAATGCCACTGTATTGAAACCCTATTTCCTTAGCAGTATTATAAATGTGCTGTTTGTCTAGTGGCAGTAGTTGGTAAGGTTTAAAATAAATACATCTTGACATCTTGTAGCTGAAAGCTGCTCTCCTGCCCTGCAAAAGTTCCAGTCAGCCTTCTGGTGCTTGAAATGTTTGTCAAAGTGGGGAAAGTGCCATTTAAGTTCTCTCTCTCTTTTTTTTTTTTTTAATTTTTTTTTTCCTAGTGAATTTGAGGTCTACAAAACTTAACTCAGAAACTTGGGTCACTCAAATTTCTCTTGTGTGAGCCAGAAGACTTCTCTTCAAGGCAGCAGTCTGATGCCAGGATGCTGGTGCTCTCCCGCAGGGTGTCCTTAATACATTAATGAGAAAATATTTTGGGTATCTCAGCATTGTCTCATTTGACAAGTGACAAGTGTCTCTCTAAGATTTTCCTTCTGCAACCTTATAGACTGCCAAGACACTTCCAACCTTGGTGTGAAGGGGACGTCAGGCTTTTATCTGTATTTTGTAGTATCTCATGCCTCAAAAATTATAGTCATGCAAGATATACTGAAAAGAATAATCTTAAGTACTGAACAAATACAGTGGTTTTTTTTTTTTTTTTCAGATTCCATTAGGAGTGAAGGAATAGTTTTGTTTAGCTCTGTAAAAGTATGTTAGCACATATCTCTGCATGAACAGGGCTTTTGTTTGTTGCTAAAAAGATTTCAGGATCAGCCATCAGGAGTGAGCACAGTTCAGTTAACCAAGCAACAGTGTTTTGTGAACTTCTGACTGGGCTTCTCTGCGGTTTGGAAGGCAGTGGCCTGAGACACAACTGTGACATCTGAGGAGACTTTCTTCTTCCCTGTGCTTTGAGGAAAGCTGATGCTGGAATGGGCTAGCCATGAGCCTGGGGCCCCAAGCAGCTCTGTGTTACTTTAGTCAATCCACACCTCACATCCAACAGAAGTTTTCAGTGCTGAAAGCAGGAGCATCATACCGCATGTCATACTGCACAGGTGTGATATACCTGCTGGGCTGAGCCCCCAGGTAGCCCACAGCATGGATTATTCAGGTGCTCACCCCAGTTTCTGCTCTGGAGCCGGGAGTGGCACACAGGTTGCCATGCTGCTGATGTTCAGCAGGAGGACAGCCCCATCAGTGTCAGCTTTAAGGCGCTTCCCTGGTGCTGTTGTAGCTGATTACTTACAGGTAAATTTTTAATCTTAACAGGGGATTAAAAATTTCCTGGTTGTCTCAAGAATTTTGAGGATGAAGATGGTTTAGTGAGGCTGGATGTTTGAGCTGTGCCTTACTGATTATGCAGAACTCCACGGCTTCAGCATGCAGGATGGAGCTGGAACTTCTTCCAAGTTTAGCTATGCAAAGTCAAGCCTTTTCTGACAAGAGCTTAGGTCACTATGGTTAGTCTTAGAATCACAGGGGTTGGTGAGAAGTCACCTACAGTTCCCAGTTGTACTTGTGCCCAACTTGAAGTGAGCAAAGCTGTTATCACCGAATTCATAAGACCATCAGGGTCTTGAAATTAATTTTATGAAGAAATTTGGTTTTATACTGTGTCATAGAAGGGACACTGCTTTGGAAATAGAGCTGATACTGGCATTTGCCTTTAGAGAGGTCACTTGTCCAGAGGAGTTAATTTGCAAAACCCATGAAATAACAGCATGTCTTTTTCTCCAGTGGTCCATGTGAAGATGTCTTCAGCTGTTGATTTTTATTATTTTTCATTAACAAAATTCCATTTTGGGTGTCTTGCTGATGAGTTTCTCTAAGCAGTAATTTTAAAAAGTTATTTGCTAGGTGGCTTTGGCTGTATGCTGCGCAGCTATAAGGTTTCTGTCTTCATAGCTTTGCCGTCATTAAATTACCAAGTGAGGTGCTGACGTGCTGTCAGAGGGTTTTTCTGCTGCTGGAATTTTGTCCTGATGTACCGCCTTGTCACTGAACATGGGAACCTCCCTCCTCCTGTTATCCCAGAAGATTCCACTGCATCTTCAGTTCAGTTTCTGGTAAGTGGCATCATGGCCAGGCCTGAAACAGTGCAGCTCATTCACAGCAACTGCAGAACAGGGACTGCCCAGCTTGTTGAAAGCAGCTGTGAGAGAATTGATGGGGAGCAGAAAAAACAACTTTTTCCTTGATGTATCTATGGAGGGAGCCTCCTGCAAGCTTTGCCGTCCAAAGAGCAGAAAGTGGGTTATGGGAGCTATTGGTTTGGGATCCCAAATTCTCCTTGAGTGGAAAGAGGGGAATTTTGCAGGCATAAAGTTGCAAGTAGAAGAGGCTTGTCGTCTTTGAAAGCCACCATTGAGCCTTTTTTTTTTTCCTCAGAAAAAAATTATTTCTTTCACTTGGATGCAAATTCTCATTTTTCTGAAACCTTCCGTATGAAACTTGTCTCTAAGTTGCAGGAACATGGATTCGACAGAAGGACCACTCGCTGGGTAAGGAACTGGCTAGAGGGCCACACTCAAAGAATTGTGGTCAAGGGCTCAACGTCCAAGTGGAGACGAGTGACAAGTGGTGTTCCACAGGGGTCAGTACTGGGACCAGTGTTGTTTAACATCTTTGTTGGAGACATGGACAGTGGGATAGAGTGCACCCTCAGCA
>VZTO01025100.1:56288-83438 GCA_013400615.1 Syrrhaptes paradoxus | reverse complement strand
AGGACAAGGGGTAACGGGTATAAGCTGAAAGAGGGTAGATTTAGACTAGACATTAGGAAGAAACTTTTCACTGTGAGGGTGGTGAGGCACAGGAACAGGTTGCCCAGGGAAGCTGTGGATGCCCCATCCCTGGAGGTGTTCAAGGCTAGGCTGGATGAGGCTTTGAGCAACCTGGTCTAGTGGAGGGTGTCCCTGCCCATGGCAGGGGGGTTGGAAACTTGATCTTTAAGGTCCTTTCCAACCCAAACCATTCTGTGATTCTATGAAACATCAGTACCTCTTCTGCAATGGCTGGTTTACAGGACAGGCCCTGGGCAGGAGCTGGGCTTGGCTGGAGCAGCTCACCTTGGCTGGCAGGGGGGGAGGCAAGTGAAAGGGTGAGATGGGAGGGGAGGAGAGGAGGGGATGGGTTGGCAGGAAAACTTAGTAGGTAGGAAGAGAGACACTTAGACAATAGATTTTGATTGAGAAAGAAACTCGGGAGGCTGAAGGAAGTGGAGGTGTGTTTTGGTTTTTTAACTGCTTTGTGATGTGCAAGTGTGGATTTGTTCTGTTCAGCAGCATTTGTAGGATACATCCAGAGAGTTACCTTGATAAACAATTGAAGTCTACCTAGTATACTTGTGTTTATGGGTATCTGTTGCTCATTGTATATCCTGCTTCAGGATTTCTATGTGGAGAAGTTTCTAAGAGACAAGGACATCAGAGATACAGGTAGAGGGTAGGAATTGTTATTCTATTTTAGGGTAATAAAATGGTATTAGGAGCTGCTATGTTATCTTCCTGGGTAGATTTGTGCATTGTTTTAAGACTTTAAGCATCAGCTCTGGTTTTATTTTTAAGTCAGCCACTGATTGCTGAGTGGGATTTCTGCCTTTGGAAGGATGTGCTGCTCGAACAAACTGTAACCAGCTCCACATGCCGGGATGCTGCTGCTCACGCGGGCTCAGTTGACAACTAGTACCAAGCAATGTCAAGTGAAGATAAAAACTTCAAAAGCTTGAAGATTTGTGACTGAACTGTTGTCACGTGCAAAGGTGACGTGAAGCCTTTCTTCTTATGTCACTGAAAGCTCTGGTGTACGTTTCTGCAGTGCCAGTGGGTTCATGCATGGAGAAAATCCCTTAAATCTATCTTCCCACTACCTCCTTTTGCTTACAGATGTGTGTAGTACAGCAGTGTGAGCAACGGTGCTCACAAGTAACCTTCTATAAGGTGGCAAGTAGTTGAACATTTCTGTTCTAATTTTTGAGCAGCTGTACTTCAGGTGCTGCTACATTTGATTTTGTTATTTCCTTTTGCAAGCACCAGTATTTGAGCAGCAAGGTGTAAAGATCAGGTGAGCTAATATGATACAATAAGTTTGGGTTTTTTTATTTCCTGAAATAATTCATTTTAATAAAAAATAGGAAACTCAACACTGGAATGTTTCCTAGATGAAAGCCCATTTTTCTAAAGAATAATCTCCCTTGTGCTATATACACTGGGGTTTTTTTAATTCTTTTAATCAAGGATCATCTGGGCCTGAAGAATCCTATAAACTTTGTAGCAAGTCACTTTAAATAAAGCAGGTGACATTTTGGCTTCACCAACGCTTTGGATACTTTCTTTTCAAAACACAATACAGCCTTCTTTACGATCATCTGATAAGGGTTGCTCTTTGGGCAATTTCTTTCAGATCTTCCTGGGGAGGGTCTCATGTTCCCAAACTAAAATCCCCAAATGGATATCCTTTCTAACAAAGTGCCTACCCGGCTGCTTTGGAGTAGGGCAGCAGCTGCGGGGCTCTGCCCTTGCGAGGCTCTGCACCGCCCACAGCCAGCCCCAGCAAGAGCACCGCTCCTGCACCAGCGGTCATTCCCAGTGGCAGTCCTCGGGCCTCTCGGAGGCAATCCTGCTCCAGACCTGCAGCTATTTGAATAAGCACTTTGACCTTATCATCCAAGGCAGTTTCTTTGTTGGCTTTGTTTTTGGAGAAGGGAGGCCTTCCTGGGGTCTCAGCCGGAGGAGAAGTTTCCTGGGTCTCGGACTCTCTTTCTGAGACCACCTACTGCTGCTCTTGCCACCTTCAGAGGACAGTTTTAGTCTTCTCATGTTCTTGCCTTCTTCCAAAGGTGGCCTGAAGCCAGTGCCATGGCTACCAGGACAAAATGGGCTGTGGCAGCAACTGATGTACTTGGAAAGGCATGAGGTGCTTTCCTATAAAACACTGCAGCTTTTTGTTGCTAGACATGAGCTTTTTTCTAACCATCATGTAAGTGTAGTCCGAGGCAGATGTGTTACTGCAAACAGATGAGATCTTGGGTTTTCAGTAGTCAGGATCCATTACAAACCCAGCTCTGGATCATTTCCTTCACTGTGGAGCACCCAAAGTCTCTGCTGTAAGAGCGGCTTCCTTGTGCTGACCATTAGATCAGCATCCATGAACAAGCAGCCCCCAGGGTTTGCTTTCAACAGCCTAAATCTGCAAATAATTTGAAAATATAGGGAATCCCACTTAAACTTGTTGGATGACATATCTAGAACCGTTCTGCAAGTAAAATACTTGCACATCAGTACTTCTCCTAAAAAGAACAGATCTCTGCAGCACCGTTGGTTTGATTGATCGGCCCTGGACACAAGCTTTGCCAGGAAAAAAAAAAAAAAAAAAAGTCCTTTTGTGCTTCTCCACCTCCTTCCCTGAAAAGGCAGGTACTGCCCACAGGTTGGTGCTGTGCTACCCCGCTGGAGGGGCTGCTCAGGTGTAGGGGCTGCTGTGGGGTGTCTCCCCTTCCAGGGGGCTGGGGGAAAATAACTGTTGGCATAAGAACAGAATGGAGATTTTTTTTCTTGATGGGAAACTGTCAGAAATGACAAGTCAAAGCAGATGAAAAGCTGGGGCATTAATAACCAAAGCTGCCCATCAGTCTGGAATACAGTCATGCCTTCCCAGTTTTCCGCATTACTGTTCTTCAGTTGCCCTGTTACAGAAAGGTTGATACCAGCCACTACAAGCATGAAGCAAGGAAAAATGGAAGAATAACCATTAATAAACTCCTGTCATGTTTCTGCGCTTCTGGGTTTAGTAGCCATCCCCCAATTTACCTATACAAATAAGACAGGTCTCTGTCAGAGCTGGGCTGTGTCCTCCTTGGCGTGTGGGAGGACAGCTGTAGCCATTGGCATGGCATCCTGTGCTCTCCCCACAGAAGCCAAACAGAAGTGGTAAAGCTGATGAAAAAAATCCCTTTGTGAGAACTGCTGCTTCTGGAGTAAAGCTAATGTTTGTGTTCATCCTTGAAGCTGAGGACGCCCTGCGCTCTTCCTCTTGAAGTCACAGAAACTGATTTTGTTTAAATAATGCAAGTCTTCCCTTCGTGTGTGCAGCAAGGATTGCAAACACCAAACAGCAGAGGCTTGCACAGTGAAGCTGCGAGGGCAGCTGGCAGCGGCAAGCCTCAGCCTTTGATTTCTGAGCTGGAAAAGGATGCAAAATCTGAATTTCAGAAACAAAAGGCCTAACCATTTTTAGACAAAGGGCTTACAGGTGTTTCCCTCCCCCTCTGCTTGAGGCAGAAGGGAAGGGAGAGAGGCTTCCCCACTCTCCATAAGGAGTCCCCAGGCACCATCCTCCTCCTTGGGCTCTGTACTGCGGATGGGGCTGGGGGAAGAGGGGGATTCCCAAACTGATGGCTTCCCTCAGGGATGCTGCCACAGCTGAAATCTTGTGCTTTAGCTGCCTGTACACTTGACAGATCCATTTAGTGCATAATGCATTTTGCTCTCAGGGATACACAAAGGGGTTTTATGAATGCTGAATTATGTAAACAAGGGTTTGATTGTTTTCTGTCTGTTCCAGGATGGAAACATTAATGGAAGGGCTGAGGCACTTTGAAGCCAAGTACAAATCTTCAGGCTAAAGAGCAGCTCTCCTGTGTTATCTCATTGGACAACCTGGACTAGGTTTGGCTTTTGAAACCTCTCATCCTTGCCGGCAGCAGCGATACAGAAATGAATGTGTCTCCCCAACCAGCAACGTATGGACTAGCTCCGAGAAAGTACCAACGCTTTTGTGGGGGAAAGCAAAATTAACAGTTTGTTTCTTCATCTAAAGCAGAGCCTTCTCTGCTTGTAGGTTAATAAAATATTTGGCATGAGTAAAACTTCAATGCAGATGCCTAAGAACTAAAGAATTAAATGCAGGGGTTATTCCTTCCCTGGGTTGCGTCTCCAGAAAGAGCTGCACGGTCATGCTAACCCCCAGCCCTTGGCTGTGTGCGAGGGGCTCTGTACACACACAGACACACACGCCTGTGGCTCAAGGCCTTTTTCCTGGAAAAGCTCACTCCAAGCAGCACCTGGAGCATGGCAGCGCTGCTCCACCAGCTTTATCCTCCTTTTGCACCTGCAGGAGATGTTCAGATGTGCCTTGGGTCTCGGTCCTGGGTGTCTTGGAGCAGCAGTACCACCTCATGGGCACCCGCTTTGGCATGGGTTGGCTCCTGTACCTGTGTGAAGTGAGCGCTGTGGCCCTTAAACCCCTGTTTTCAGATTCAGGGTCTATGTTCAAATGTTGTCCCATTCCTTGCTCTCTCCCGGGGTGGGGTCGAAGGCCCAGCCCATACCACTCTCCAATGCTTTGCTTTTGAGTAGGTGACGTTTGTGCAAGTAGCGGAAGCTGCACTTTTATTTCTGCTGGACGTGGCACTATGCCTGCTACGCTGCCCTGCCTGGGGAAGGGGAGGACAGGAGATGGGTGGCAGCGGCAGGAGGAGCCCTGCAGGCTCTGCCCCATGAGGCCTGGCCCTGCTGGGGAAGCAGGGCGGTGGTCAGGCTCTTCTGTCTCTGGTATCTGCAAACACAGTGATGGTGTCAAAATTGGGCACGGGACCAGAGCCGTGTGTCAGCTGCCCCGCGGTAAGGGGAGAACACTGCCATTCCCACTTAGTTTTCTGACACTTCAGGTTTCTGTTCCAGCTAATGATTTTCTGGACCATGTAATATTTATTGGCATTATCAAAGTCTGTCATGAAATGCTAAAATCCAGGGGGATACGGCTAAGAGAACATACAGAGCTGCTTGACCATTACTCAGAATATTTTAATGTACATGCTGTAGCCACATCATTAAAGAAGGTGAAAAACATCTTACAGAGATGGTGGAGGGTTTCATCAAGGATGTGCTTTTATCATGCCAAAAGCTCTATATTCCAAAGTGACTGAAACCAATACCATCAAAAGAGCTCTTTTTCTGGCACATGAAAACCAGACCAAGAGACGTGGAAAAGGGAAGAGCAAATGTATTTAACTGATAGATTAAGCTGTTATGATCCATCAAGAAAAGAAGCATTCTTTCATTTGTGTGGTGGTGTGTTTGTTTGGGGTTTTTTGGGGTTTTGTTTTTAACAGGTATAAATTTAATGTAAATAGTACTTTAAACAGTTCTATTTGTATATACCTAGTAGGCTGGAACATCTGTGGTATGCTGGGTAGATAGTTAAATATTTACAGAGAATGATGACTGATGTAGACCATGATGATAAGTATGAAAGCCATACCAGATATGGTGTTTGGATAACAACACAACAGTGAACATCAGGGCCTCAGACGAGTGCGGTGCCTGCCTCTGTTACAAGGTGAGAGTTGAACAAGTTCAGCAGTCTGTGCTTACAGTGGTACACGGCCACCTCCCAACACCCAGCTCTACCTCAGCCCTGCCTTCCTCAGTGAGGGAGTGAGGGCACTGGACCCCTGCCACCAGCAGTCTCTCTTATCTCCCCCCTTTTTCTCAAGCCCTTGGAGAAAGTAAGGACAAGATTCATCTGAAGGACCAAAACTCACAAATTCCACTGGCTGCATATAGGTCTCAGATACTTTCCAAAGCCCTTGTTATAGTCAGTGGAAATCTTGATAACAGAGGTTAAGTCCAGCCTACAGTAGATACCTAAGTCTAGTTGGCTCCTAGACTGATGATAACAGGAGTTCAGACACAGGCCATGTGTGGACATCTACTACCAGGTGGCCTCTTTGCCATTGTTGCTGGCACAGCCCCAATTCCTTAATCGCTGTCAGATTTGTCTCTCTCACCAGGCTCAAAAGTGCCAGTAGGAGGGGGACAGCTGCTTGCCCAGAGATGAGTGATTACTCTGAGCAGTTGTACTCAGTTGTAGCAGAGCAATCACCTCTTTTCACTTCACTGCCATCTAGTTAAACCACTCTCTTCTCAGTGGGTTTCTCACTAAGTTTCCAACAGGCCAGCGAGTCCTGCATGCTGTTAGGGCTCCTAAGTCAGGGCAGAGGACAACTAAAAGGCAGAGCACTGCCCATGGTCATACCTGATGCTGCTGGAGGAGCCAGCCCCGGTGACAGAGATGCTGAATAGCCTCTGCTACTCCATACTCTTCTGAAGTCAGTGAGGTACTGGAGGATAAAAAAAGTAACACAGCTACACAACAGAAAAATACCGTAGAGCAAAAAATGAAAGCTAGTATCTTCCCAGTAGGGGAGTATTAGAGAAATTCCCTCAGTGGGAGGGAGAGACGTCTGGAAGGAAACTGTAAGCAGGGGGGTGGAGGAGGCTGAGAGGGGTGAAAAGAAAGAGGCAAATCCTGAGGTTGTAATGTGACAGAGCAAGAAACCTTCTCAGAACCATACTGCCCTGAATGGCATGGCACACTGTGTGGACCAGACCTGCGTACTCACCCCAGAGCTAGACCATTGGCAGCAACAACTACTCTGCAGCGAGCAGAAAAGCAACCAGCACAACTAAGCTCCTATTAGCAGGACCTGAGCGAGGGAGGCCTTCATTCTCCCTAACTAACAGGAACATGGTAGTGCAACAACTACTTAGAAGAAAGCTGGCAGTAAATAGCAAAGGGAGGTGGAGTAGGCATCAGATGAAATAAAGAGGAAGAAAACATAGGCCTAGTGGCAGGAATGACTTTGCAACACAGGGCTTGTTCTCCCTGCCTTGGAGAAACTCTTGGGGGAAAAAGCTGTCTGGCAGGCATGGACAGCCTGTCCTGCCAGCTCCTGCAGTTTCTTACTAACCTCCTTCTGGGACTGCACACTTGCTGAGACAGATTCGCTCAAGACCCTACATAGAGGAGCTGCACACCCCAGGGCCCTCTTTCCTCTTCCCAGGTTTAGTGAAGTCGTTGATGCCTTCCACCAGTGAGCTTTTGGGGACCAGCATGGATGGGGCTGGGCTAAAAAAAAGGGGGGCTCTCCCACTCCTCCAGAAAAGCAGTCACAGAGCAGCAAAGGCTGTCACAGACCATGCCAGAAAGGAGGTGAATGAGCACTGCTGCGCTGTCAGCACGGTCCTTTCTGCAGAGCCCAGCTCATTAGAATCAGACTAAAGCATCCGGATGCACAGCTACTTCATAACACACGCAGGGCTACAGATGCTTCACTGTGAAAGAACAAAGATTTTGAGAAGCCCGGATGTGCATCCATGCATTTCATCATCTACTAAGGTAGCAAGGTAGAGCATGTACCCTATAAATATTTTTAAGGCCTTAAAAAGACCCCGATCCCTTCTACTTAAAGTACAATGCCTTTGTAATGCAACATGCATAGAAAGAGACAATGTGTCAAAACCTACACATACCATACACTCACATTCTGAGCATGACTTGTGAGAAACTCACTCCCAGTACAAAAAGGTACCCAAATGCCAGACCAAATGTCCCCCTAAGAAGAAGGTGACCATGTTCTATTTACAAGAAAATACTGCTTCAGTTAAAAATACTAAAAACCATTCTCCAGAGTTCATATAAAAATAATCATGTCTATGTATGGACACACTTATTTACATACATTTATGGCTTTCACATGCTTCACCCTTCTCCAATAAATGAGGAAATATAAATACTCCATTACTGCTTTTTCTCCTCAGGTTTTTCAGCCTCTGCTTCTCCAACTGATAAGGTGCCACTACCATATTTTTTCACTCGAGTTTCTACTCTGGCAAGTCTCTGCTTCACCTTTTGTTGAGATGAGGTGTATTCTGCCAAGAGCCTCGCAAACCTAGTCTGCAGCGTATCCAGAGCTGTTTCAAGTCTTTCTACTTTTTCCTCCAAGTCTTTTGGGTCAGCTCCTGCTTTTGCTGCTTCCTCATCTATTAAATTGTCTTTCATCAGAATCTGTCGCCCTTTCTCTTCCAGAGCCTTTTTGGCTTCTGGATATTCTGTGAGGGCTTCCATTAAATCATCTTTAGACAAGCAGAACAAATCAGAATAACCAATACTCCTTATGTTGGCTGTCCTCCTGTTGCCGGATTTGCTACCTTTGATATTTAGGATGCTGATTTCACCAAAGTAGCTGCCATCACTTAGGACTACAAATTGGGTTATGCCATCATCCGCCACCACTGCCAGTTTTCCCTCTTTAATAATGTACATTTCTCTCCCAATATCTCCCTTTTTGCAAATGTAGTCCCCAGGACTGAAGACTGTAGGTTTCAGTTTCAACACCAGCTCAATAAGGAGTCCAGCTTCACAATCCTGGAATATACGCACTTTCTTCAGTGTGTCCAAATGGACATTGATGGCAATTTCAGCCTTCAACTTGTCAGGCAGATTTTTGAGAACTTCCTTCTCATCCACTGTTTTCTTATTGGTCCAGAGGTAATCAAACCACTTAATAACCCTGGCTTCCAAATCCTTAGTCACTTTTCGGAAGTGCATGTACTGTTTAATGGAATCAACCTTGGCCTGGAACTCTGCCCTAGAGGCATTCATGTTGGAAATCATGGAGCCCACGTTACCAACAATGGTAGCAAAGATCAGCACACCCACCAGGAAGTCAATGACCACAAAGAGATACTCTTCATCTTTCACTGGGGGAGGTGTTTCTCCAATGGTTGTCAGCGTGAGTGTTGACCAGTACAGACTGTAAATGTACTTTCTAGACAGGCGCCCATACTCTGGAATGGATACATTGGGGTAGACCCAAGAGTCAGTTCCAAATCCAATGAGCTTTGAAATTGCAAAGTATATACACGCGTTCCAGTGGATGATGATAAGAATGTATAAGACAAGATTTCCAATACGAAACATGTTTGGATAATTTGTCCTGGTTTCTGTACGGTCAAAAAACTCAAAAAGCCGAGAAATCCTCAGCAAGCGGTTAAATCGCAGTTCAGGGTAGTTCAAACCAAACTTCAAATATGCCAGGTCTGTTGGCAGAAGAGACAGCACATCCAGTTTGAACTGCGTAGTTTTGGTATAATGATCTCGTAATTTCTTTTCATCCTGAACTAGCAAGCCTTGTTCAAGGAAGCCTTCAAAGAGTAAAAATACATATTTTCTTGTTAGAATAAAAGCACAGTTCACAGTTAGCATTAACACTACTGAATGACTTACATTTCAGATACCCGAGAACTTTGAAACTTGTACTGTCATGCATACAGACATTGATACACTATGAAGTTGATTTAATGAAAAATATCTAATTGCAAATTTAAACATTTCAATGAAGTTTCAAAGCTGATATACAATGATGTAGAGCAACGACTATTATTATCATCACAGTGCTCCCTGCAGTCTTCCACTCTATTCTGGGAGAGCTGTATCTTTGTCTTTTAAGTATCTTTACAAAATGAAAGGGGAAATTTGAATGTCTCATTTTTCATGAATCATTGGCATGAGTCATAACTAAAGTTAAGCAATTGTGTATAAAATTGAAGTGGAGTATTTTTAAATAGATAATAAGAATAAGTAGGTATAATGGTTTGTTGGAAACTTTTTCCAAACAATATAGATACCCTTGAGATAATTAAATCTAGGGGGGTTTTTCCCCTCCCCGAGCCATGGTTTTCCTGTGTCCCATGTTAAAGATGACAGGGTTTTCCTTTTCATTTGGGGAAAATGATTTGCACTTTTTTTGTGCTTCTCATGAGAGCTACTAAGCAGAATTTTGTATATTTGTATTTCTTCATTCAAAACACTTGGGAAAGTATTAGATTTAAAAATTATGACAAGACATAAACCATGGTAAGAGACCTTAAAGCAATCTGCATCATCAGTGTAAGAGTTCCCATAGAAAGGCTGACTGAGGAGTACAGCTGCAGTGTTGTTTTGTAACTCTGAAAGCTCAAGGCATTGAAAATGTTCCAGAGGGAGCAGCCTGTGCACTGCAAAATACTTGCTGCAACTGCAAGTGGAGATGTCCATCTGTTTGCCCACTATGCCAGTCAGGAGGAAAAGTCCACTGAGAGAAAAGCAAAACATTCCCTGTGTATCAGAGATTATAACATTTTGCTAATCCCTTAACCATCTACAAACAGCATCTCTCTCAGGAAAGCATCTGCTGAGGAAGACCAAGCTGCATTTCTTTCTGCCCTGCACAGGATGGCTGTATTTCTGGAATGTCTGTTTATCTGTACAGCTGCCTCATGTATGTGTCTATATCTCTCTTCGGGTATCTGCAAACTGATGGCGACTACAAATGGAAGTCGTTCCTATGCCATGAATGTGTTACCTCCCAGAAAACTGCTGAAAGAGTTGGTCAAATACGCCCTTATTAACAGTGCTTACGCATCTAATCAGAAAAGTTGGCCAGGAAACTGAATTTCTGACTCACAATTATTAAAAATAACTTTGAAAACACCTTCCTACTGAAGGGAGAAAAAAGCCCTTCTGCTCTTTTTTGTCCCCCCACAGAACTGGAGTTCTACAGTAAAATCTTTTGAAAGCATCAAAACATGGGGTACGCCAAACATGACCAGCTGCTGAGAGCCATGAATCTTTTGTGTTTCACAGCACACAGTCACTAAATAGGTGAAATACAGTGACACAGGCCCTGCACCTAGACAGTAGTGTACCACAAAGAAGCTGCCATGGATCATGGTAGTTGCAGGACTACCTAGATCCCAGTTTGCAGCCAGTCCCTGCCTCTACATAGAAAGGGGTCACACTCCTTCCCAAAGGTTTCCAAGACCTTTGTCCCCAGGGCAGATGGACCTTACAGACTTACAGAAGGCAGCAGGAAACTTTGAGTTGACAAAGATTTCAGGGCCTCAAAGATGTGGCTCCCATGTTTGAGTGCCTGAAACTGCAGCATACACCTGCACTGAAGCATTCAGGAGATCTCTGCAGCAATTCTGCAGTTCCAGTCCAGTCCTGCAAGCCAGCCTTCTGACCATGCTTTAACAGCTGTACAATTATTATCAGGACAGCCCTAAAAATTTTAGAAATTGCATTGCCTGTACATGCCCAATTTCTGCTCAGTTATTTCCCATTACAATAACAGACATAACTGCAGAAGAGAAATTTAGTGGGCGTGTTTGACTTTTTAACTACACAGAGATGAAGGACACCCTACCCTCCATAACCCCACCCCCCCAAAAAGTCAGTCTTGTGATTTAGGGTGCTACGTAAAATAGACTTTCCTGTTGAACAAGGTATTTGCTAAGTTTAAGAATTTGGCTTGCCATGAGTTGTGTGCTTCTCAAAGTGACAACATTCTTGGCCTTTGTCTTGTAATTATATTTACAGCTTGTCACAAGTCATAATTAATGTCAAGCTGTCAGTATGATCTAAAAAAAAAAGTAAAAATCAAAGATGTAAAAGAACTCTCATTTTTATAATGATCAGTGCCGTTTTGACCCTTTCAAGGGTCATTTTGGGGCTCTGTCCGTACCAGTAAATAGAGCAAGCCAGGAAACATTTTCTGGCACAGAAATCAGCTACCATGACAGCTTCTAGTCACAGGTTAAGTTCCCTCAGCCCCCTCCAAAAATGACACTATAAACAACACCCAACCTCTGCTGTCAGCCCAGCTGTGCCTAGACACTGTTTGAGAGAGTGAGTGCTACCTCACATAGACCAAAGTCCACGCACCAAAGTACATCAAGGACTATTTTAGCAATTTAATGGTATGGATCACTGTATGTCATTGCTTAGGCCTATATTATGACCTTGTTTAGTTAAAAACAGATATCCCTCTGAGGCTAGAATCTTTGTCAGCTGGGCACACTCAAAGATGAAATAGTCTCAGCCTATCTGGTCTACGGAAACAGGGATGGGAAGCTGAAACCACTTCATGCATGACATGGCACAGTCCTTACAGATCCTCTAGGTTCACACTTCCTTCAGGAAGGCAGGACCTGAGCAGAGGTGCCTGTGTTAATCCCATACCAACACCCCCCTCCTGGGTTAAGCCTGTACCACCACCAGGCAGTGGGAGACCCAGCCAGGACCTCACAGAGGCTGCAGGAAATACAGGTGGTGGCAGAGGGACAGCACTGCTGCTTCCAGGCAGAGGGCTGCAGACTAAACCAGGTGCTGGGTCTTGCACTTAACCAACTCAGTATCACTGCTGAGCAGGATGCTGTACAACTTGGCTAAGAAAGCAGCACTTGTGGGGTGCAGCTGGTTCCTTGCCCACTCTAATGAGCACAAGCAATACATCATGCACAGAGTGACCATGACGTGCAAAGTACCTTATTCTCCCTTCCCCACACAGCCTGTTACAGTGGCTATTCAGTCAGTGTCTGACATGCCTGTTAAGCACTGATAGAACTAAATTTAGAGACAAGTAAAGTGCAGGTGTTGGGATGTCCAGCCTTAAAACAATCCAAGCTGGTCAGATACTTCATCTTCCCAAAGCCTCCATTGCTGGGTTCTCCTAGAGACAGGATACTACACTGGTCAGACCCTGCAGGGGAATTTCTGTTTCCAGCCTTTATATCCATGCTGTATTTAAAAACACTGTAAAAGCCTAGAATGACTCACCTGTCCTGAATCTGACAAACATGTCAAGAATATAGATGATATCTGAGCCATAATCCAAGAACAGCCATAATTTGATATGGTCAACTTGTAGCTCATCAAAGCAGGCTCTAAAGAAAAAAAAAATAAAAAAAAAATTACACCAACTGCATAAGCAGAGTACTTGCAATGTGTGTCCTAGCAGCAAGTTAGTGCACATTACTGGCACTGAAAAATTAAGGGCAGCTTATCTCCATGCCAAGACATCTGCACACTAGAGCTATTATGTCTAAACAAACACTAGGATCTTTCAGAATTCTAAGGTGTTTAAGCCAGGAGCAAAACCCAAACACATATATGCCACACAAATGCACTTACAGAGGAATACACATATCCCTACAATTAAGCATGCATCAGATTTCATGGGATACACATGTCCATTAAGATAATTCCCAAGCAAAAGATTTGTTTCTGAGTGGCAAGCCATCCTCATCTCTCCCTGCTATCTGACACAGCCTAAGTGAACCATTTCCACAGCACTCCATTACTTTGACTCAAACTGATTTCCACATTTTACAATGGAAAATAAATACTCGAGTAAAATCCTCTTGCCCTTCAAGCATCTATAGATGCATTATATTAATTTAAGATGACCCGACACTGCCAGCACCCCTCTCTTCTGTTCTCTACTGGGTGACCGCAAGACCTCTCTCTAGCAGTGGTTGCTGAGCCAAGGCACATCTCTGCAGCTAGCCAGCAGGTGGCACACAAAGGCCACAGACAGAAAGATAAGATGCAACATTGGCCCTGTGTTCCCAGTGGTATGTATATCGTGTATCTCTAAGGGTATATGAACTGTAAATCTTCTGGGTAAGCCACCTAACAAAATACCGCAGAGAGACAAGAGAATAATTTACGTAGGAAACACAACCAGACACTACATTTGAAACCTAAAGTTATTATTAACTTAAATCCATACCTGCACACTAGCATACACCAGTTATAAAACACGGGTGCTGCAATTATGGTCAGCCAGTTGTAGTAAATATTGCTTGAAGGATCTATCACAAAGATCTCTTTTTTCTTTCTGGAAAGGAAAACGTGCTGATTTACACTAGAAATATAATGAAGTGACCTGCTGGATCTTCCTCTTCTGGAGGCTGCTCATCTCATGATGAACTCACAACTGCCTAAGAAGAGAAAGTATCCATGCAGGAAGATCCAGATGAGATACCAAATATTAGCTTTATCCTATTTGCTTGAGCCAATTTTGAAAAAAGGAAGAGTGGGAAGAAAAACACAAACATTCACATTGCTCATGCTGAAAAACACAGCCTTTCTGCATATGACCCCCACTGAAAAAAGTAAAATGTTAAATGTTTCTTATTATCATCCCAGCTAGAAGGCTATGGTCCATTGCTAGAGAAAGAACCTTCCTTTACAGATTAATTTTGATGTTTTTGACAAATCCTATTATGAAAATGACTGTATGAGCAAGCATTTACACAAGTAAAAAACGTATTTATTCAAATACATAAATACACAAGTAAGACTCCGTGTGTGCACAGACACATATAGTGCGTGGCTAGAACTAAAACAGGTATTATTATTTAAATTGTATGCATTATGTAAATATGTATGTATTATTATGTAAAAGCAAATTTCACACATATCAGTCCTGGGCTTCACAACAATGAGAGATGCTAAATGAAGCATACAGACCAGCAATTTAAAGAAGATTTAAAAAATACCATGGCTAATGGCACATGTAGAGTACACTCAGAAGTGCCCTTCCCCAGCACAAGGAAGGTTGATATGGAACAGGCAGCAATTAAGCGTGTTGTATGTAATCAGAGGAAATACATATTAGTGGATTGTGAGGTCCACAGCCACAGAAGTCACTCCAACAGTAACGTGACAGTGTGAACTGTATAATAGTGTGGGGAATATGTGACCAAGCAATGCTTGGATATATATTTGTGTGACTTTCCCTAATCTCCAATAATATAAATATATTAAAATTTAATGATAATTTATTTAATATTTGTGTGTATTTCTGTCATTATCCCTGCTGCCAGCTGGATGTCCAGATGATAATGTCAGTAAAGGAAGCAGCTTGAAATATTTCCTTTGCCATCTTCACAACAGGTTTTGAGCCATTTCCTCTTAAAAACTGGTCACCACCTCAAAACTGGTGACCATTAAATATGGTCTTCATATGACAGAGTATGCTACCTTCTAGACATTAAAACATTTCTTTTCTTTCATAGAATCATAGAATGGTTTGGGTTGGAAAGGACCTTAAAGATCACCAAGTTCCAACCCCCCTGCCATGGGCAGGGACACCCTCCACTAGACCAGGTTGCTCAAAGCCTCATCCAGCCTGGCCTTGAACACCTCCAGGGATGGGGCATCCACAGCTTCTCTGGGCAACCTGTGCCAGTGCCTCACCACAGTGAAAGCTGTCTTCCTAATGTCTAGTCTCTTTCAGCTTATACCCATTACCCCTTGTCCTATCACTACACTCCATGATAAAGCATTTCTTGGCTGAAGGCTGCTGCAAAGCTCAGGCTCCCACTAGACAGTAATTGAAGCTGAAAAGAATCCTTAGAACAAAGGCTTTCTAATCAAACAAAGCTCTGATTAAGAAAGTCAAGATCTTGAGATCAAGCAGATTCCATTTGGAAGAGATTCCTAACTACCTGTTCCCATGCCTACATAGCACATGCCACCATATACATACATATAAACTTGCAGTATATTACTCTAAGACTCCTTAACTGTTAAGTCCACTCAAATGCATTCTCTTTTTATCTGCTATCATTGTTATTTTTATTGCCTGCTAATATCAAGTTGTACTATGCTTGGAACAGCTTTAGGAGAACAAAACAAGAGCAGGATCCATTTCTGTCAAAAGCATTCAGATGATCTTATTGTGTTGCAGAAAAACAGCATCGCCTAATCACCAGAAGCAAACTTCACTAGGAATGAACTGCACCATATTAAGTAATTAAATATGCCAGTCAGTGTAATAACTAAACTTATTAGTAAATATGTAATTTTCTACACGTAAGAGTTTTGCCCTTTGTCCAAAGCAGGATTTTGGTTCATCTGCTCTGAATAATTATGGACATTCTGGAACAACGGAAAGCCTGTGCAGATCTGCAAAGCAGGCTGCTATCCTGAAATGTCCTCATAGTAAAAAAGTGATCTTCCACAGCAAATCAACGTGCCCAGAGGTAGCTGAATTCCCTTTTACTGAGCAGTTGCACCTTTCCAAAGGGGAAAACATATTCAAGATTTGACAGACTAACATTCCACAGCCTACAGAACAGTAATTGTTGTGGAAGTGTTACGATGAAATGCCATACCATGCTTTGTAGTGTAGGAGGTGTGTTACAAGCACACATTCATTCTTTATACTTACTCTTCTTTTTTTTTATCATCTTTTTTGTCATCTTTTTTGTCATCTAACATAATGTAAGGCTTAGCAATATTACCAATATTCTATCAGTTAAGGGAGAAGGTGGATGTTGAGGTACAGGAAACTAGACTAGACTCCAGAGTAGGACAGAGATCCGACTGGTAAAAATGGTTTACAGGCTGAGACCTCTTGAACCACACTATCACATCAGGTAACAAGCTGGCTGATTCTGTGCATTAGTCACCAATGTTTTCTTGACCTTTTCAGACATCAGTGTACCAGGATGTTTTTAATTGAATGCTTCCAGTTTGCTTCGTTCTTTAGAACTCAGTCATTTAAAAATAAATCTATCAAATGCTAATAGAACTTGAAATGGCTTAAGAAACTGTCAACATTTTTTGCATATCCAAAATCTCACTGTGACTGAAGCTTTAATGGTAATTATGAGGTAAAAATGAAATGAGGCTAAATTTTCTCTCACAGTTCTTTAAAACCAACATAGTTATAATTAATTTATTACCTCTGGCTTCAACAATTGCCTTGGGAAAGAATCCCAGTCAATGGTTGAACAAAAGCAGCAAATGTAGAGAGAAGAGGTGTGTCTCTTTTAACTACATATAGTCATTTTATAAATGCTTTATAGTCAACATGATTAAGCCAACCTATTTTAGACCTCTACAGTGGAGATCTACTTTACCTACAAGATAGTCGATATCTCATAATCCATATCTACAAGATTGACTTGTGCCCCAAAAGCATTTTTCTTATTTCCATCAACTGTAAAGGAAGAATGGATTGCCTAGTTGGGATGCAGGTGTCCATGTGCAGTCAGAGAAGCCATGCCCAAACTGCTCTGCCCGTATTCAATTGCCACTGTATTCAGAGGCTGAGCATTAAGCATGCATGAAGTTCCATCCTTGCTAAAATCAATGAGAATTTTGCCTAGACTTGATAGAATAATGATTGTCCCCATGATTATTAATTGCTTTTCATGCAATAAAGTAAAATATGGACCATAAAACATAATTATATCCTATCATTGCATAGTATCCAGCATAGACCCAACCTGCAAGATTTAACAACAGATACAGATTTTCACACTGTCGAAGTATGCACAGCCTTTAGCTCATTAGAATGTGATAAGCCAGATATAAAGATGGATCTGACTTCCCCCATTCTTAGGTTTGTCTGAACAGAAGAGTCTTGAGCTATGTTAACTGATGTAGACAGGCCCACACATCCTCTTCAAACTGCAGAAGGTTAATGTCTTTCCTAAGATTCTGTCAATGCTTAATCTTACAGCTAAATTTGCTACATGCGTTGCTCAAGAATCATGTAAGCTGAAGACCTGCACTCATTTGCCCAAGCAGAAAATCCATCATCTGAGATCTCCCTGTTTTGTATTACCATGGACTCCTGCTCCCATGGGAACTACATGTTCTCCTCTGAAGTCCCAAGACTGGGTCTGATTCTCCCATTGCACCGGTGTCAATAGGAGACAAGTTAGTTCAATGACAGCAACATCCCACAGCAAAGACAATACACAATAGGAGTTGGAAAAGTGCTGCTTACAGGATTTGAACCAACAGGTAAAAAGTTTTAGTGAGCTCACTTGTGCTTTTCATGTGTACTTGCTCACATTACTCAGATGAGAAAAAGCCTATGCTGTGAGTGGCAGTCCTGTCTATGAATGTGCTTGTTACAGGGAGAAAGAAGCCCTCTAAGGGAGAAGACAACAGTCACCAATTTTAGGACAGTAGTGTCTTTCACCTACCAGCAATGAGTACCTGTTCCAGTTCTTACCCCTAGACATTCCCACAGGGATGCAGCAACACAGTGTAATTTGGAGAAGCCCAAGCTCATTTGCTAAAAAATGCTGAGAAGATCCTACACTCTTCCATATCTGGGCAAATACCTACCAAGCTGACCAACACTACTGAAACCTTTAAAATTATACACTGCAAGGGAGCGTAACTGGAGCAGAAAAGAACCTTTGGGCTAACTCATCTTCTATTTACACATGCATCTAATTCAACTCAAAGAAACAGGCTGATTTCTACATGGCAGTGGGAACTGCTGCTCAAGTATTCATTTTTCTGCCACTGACCCCCCTGAACTTCTACAGCTTCTCTTTCAAATCTGCCCCCAAAACTCTTTCCTATTTAAAAAACATGTCAGAATTTCACTGAACATTACTATGCGTAGTGCCTGATCTAAAGGCCAATTCACATTTGCTGTTGTTAGCATTAACATAGCTCCTCCATACTTCAAATATCTGGCATTCTTACCAGAAAGTTAGAACTATGAGCAACATAATTTTCAAAGGGTAGGGCCACTGTACATTTGTGGATGTTGTTACGCAGGGAAAAGCAGGTTGAAATAGAGAATTAATCAAAAAGTCTCAGTGGTGGTAAACTTGACAAACTTCCTCCTATGTTTTGTTTTCAAAAAGAGAAAAAACACTATCTCACCCAGCATCTAATGCCAATGCTTCTTTTTCACTGGCCTGAGATCTCCTACAAACTCATCTGTCATCCTCTGTTCATCTCTCTGTTGTGGTGACACCCAACTTACCGTGCTCCCACCTACTTGTAGTCTGGTGGTGGAAGACACTCAAGAGGACAAGGCTGGCCATAATCAAAGACTTTAAAGCATCACCTACAGTTGCCCAAGGGCAGGCAGTCATCGGTCTTTAACATAATGAAAAACTCCAAGTTTCAAAAAGATCTACATCTTTTTTTCTTTATCAGTGCTACTGAGGAAACTGGAATCCAGTAACTAATAAAACTGTTGGTTGTGTCTGTCCTCTTTCACAGCAATACAGTGGCATCTGTTCTGTGTTTCCAGCACATTAAAAGGAGCATGCATTTTCAGACTTAGAAATCATGACTTCATCAGCCCCTATAAAAACAGTGTCATAGTCTTTGAATGAGTCAAGTATTTGCATTTCTCATCTGTCAAGTACTTTGCAAATCAAGAATGTTTCAGACTGTCAGGCAGGTAGACAGACAGGTGTTGTCTTCATTTAAAAATAATGAAACATTGGAAGGATGAAAGTTTTGCCCAAGCTACATGAGTCATTGTCAGGAACAGAGTAAGAAAGCAGTATTTCCATCCTAATCGGTCCCTTGGGCCCTGACTAGCAGGCTAGGCTCCAGGTTTTTAGCACTTTTTTCATACCAGTCTAAATAAAATTCTGCCCATTTCTGTCACTGTTCACTGCACACTGATTTTCCTTTTCAATAAAAGTTATGCAAACCAAACCAAAAAGTTGCTTCAGGAGGAGGAAGACCTCTTGTTCAGGTATGTGCACACAGGTTTTGCAGCATAATTTAAAATGTACAGTTTGAGCTTACCCATAATGGAACTATTTGGAGAAAAAAAATCAAGAGTTTCCTAAAAGTATTTCTGACATAATCAGAAACTGTTTTGATTATTTTTAATTTTTGTTTTCATCTGGAAAACAATGAAAAAAAACAAACTATCATCATGCATGAGAACAGATCTGCTACTGGATGCTATAGGGCAGATACACTCTCAGATAGCTGTGGTCTGAGACATGCAGCAAACATTGGTGTTGGGTGATTTTAAACTACAGGAGCTTTTCACCTTTTCAAGAGATTTGTTTTTGGTGTAACACTGAAATACCTTGTCAAATATGTAAAACCGACTCCAAAGGACAGCTTCTGTCAGAGCTTCTGTGGCAATGCAAGCCTTATTATGTTGCCTGTCACTCTCTCTACGCCTACACCAACAATACCTGCTGAACTAAAACATGTTTTAAAAAGATGGTTAGTTTTCATTTAGACTTCACACAAGTGTTTTCTTGGTACCCTAATCAGTATCCACTTCTCATTTGACAACATGAAATTTTTGGGGCACTTGATTTGCAAAAAGGGATTAGGATATTAGAAGAGGAAAATCACTATTAGAAAAAAAACCTGACAAATTAATAAATCAATTTGCAATGCAGTAAAATCAGCCAGCTGAACTAGAGGAGGTAGGGACTAAAAGCTTAATTGAATTCACTCCTTGAGCGGTAAGGGTAACTTCAGACAAAAAGAAGTTCACAGGGAGCATGAAGGATGCTTTTCATACTAATTATAATGAAAGATCTAATTTTATTAAACTATATTCTTAGGAAAGGCTTATGAAAAGATAAGGAGTTTATACTACAAATGTACTATGCTAGAAAGGGAAAAGGAGAAGGAACTAGTAGTAGAAAGGTGTTTGGAAGTTATCAGTACTTACTCTTCATTGGTGTTGTTGCTATAGTTGACGTTAAACCTGGCCAAGGGCCAGTGACTGCAACAAGTTAAATAAAACATATTAAAGAGTGTAAAGACTGTTGGCATTTCATACACGTGTTTACCGACATGAGAGACTGTCTTACTAGCTTCTCACATATGCACTGATAAGATTAGGAAGGTCAACTTTGACTGCAGTAATAAGCCCCTTTGCATAACTATTTCAAGGCACCAGCTTCTTTCTACCGTGGGCTTGGCACACACACTTGTGACCACATCTGATGTCTGAAGCTTGTTCTCAGGCGTATTAGTGCATGGCAACATGCACCTCACTATTTTTAGCCCTGTACTCATTTGGCTACTATTTTAAGCTTTCTTCAATCCTTTCAAGTCTTCTCCACAGATGTGGTGCCAAGGCTCGTGGATAAGTAACAAGCACACCTACCAGTGCTGCGGAGTTAAGCCTTCAGGGTAGAACAACTGGGAGTTATGGTCACGTGGCAACAGTGTAAAACTGAGAAGACAAGGATGGATACCCCCAAATTCACTTCTTCTAATAGCCTTATATAGAGGTTTGTTGGCCCAGGATCAAGTTGCCCTCTCTAATTACTTCTAATCTGCAGCTGCAACTGTATCAGCCAGCAGTCCGGCTAATTCAACAAAATGTGCTTTTGAGCTGAATTTCTAAGCAGTAGATCAAGTGAAAACAGTAAGGCTGTGCTGGACCACAACAAATCAAGGTAACCTGTATCATGATCAGCCCTTCAAAGGTTCTTGCTTTAATCTGAATTACTACCCGAGATTTTTAAACAACTTATTACTTGCTTACCTACCAATCTTAAACTATGCAAAAAATAAGGGAGTCTATGCTTCAAAGCAGAATGCCAAACAGAAAGTCAACTTTTGTCTTGGGATTTAATTTTCCTCTTTTAGCTGGAGTTAAATTTAAAACACTGTATCATATATTTATAACGTAATCAAAATTCATCAAGTCAAAAGACTGTAAACACATAAAGGTTTCTCTTGCAAGCCTCTGTTATTTTATCTGAAAAATTTAAAGATAAAACTGAATCTGCCTTCCATACCAAAGACTGAGGATATAAGTCAGCATCCAAAAGATTTTCTCATTTCTGCATCAGAAGCCTTCTGTAATGCTAGCAGCTGAACTCCTGAGTAGGTGTAACAAAGTAATGACACATTTTTCATAAATGCTTGTTTGGAGTTTCCTAACAGTCGCAGATAATCTGCATAACATTAATCTTCTGAAAAGCCACAACTAGCAACATCCTAGATTCTTGGAACAGAAATTGCATTCATCCTCAGTAGAGAGGAGTTTAGTAATATGAGGTTGCACAGGTAGCATACAATAAAATTCCAGTTCTGAGAAACCATCTTGCCTGAAGCAGCATGATCAAAATCCTTTACTTCAAGATCTTTACCACAGTGCGCTTAAGGGGGAAAAATAAAGTCTGCTGAAAGCCGTAATACTTCAGTTATTTGAAGACTCCTGGCCAGCATTAGATACTCTGTTCATCTCCCATGCTAAGCTCCTTACCCTCTTCTTAAAATAAAACTTACATCCTAATCACCAACAAAACACCATAACCTCAGTTGTCTTCTTACCTGTTTACTCCCCCAGGCTGCTCACGGATACCCAGAAAGGAGCGGATGTTACTTTGCCTACTGGACACCTCTATGAACTCTGGCCCTCGGATACGTTCTAGGAAAGAATCAGGTCTTTGGTCTTCATGGTGCAAATGTCTTGTGGCCCATGACCTCACGGATACGACAAATCGTGATAGCCTGCATGGAACAGAAATACAACATTGACTGAACCAGACAAGAACAGCAGATGGCTTAAATCATCCCCACAAAGAGCAGCCTGGGAGGATCTTTCTCCACATCTCCATCTGCCATGAAATTAAACTTGATAGATTAACTGCATGAACCCAGTCACTTCACACGATCTCACACATCACCTCTTGCAGTATCTCACGTATCAGTTCCCAGCGCACCGTACCTGTACTGCAAGAGCAACAGAAGAATATTCTTGCCAAGAGAGGGCAAACCAAGTGGTTGGGGTCAGGCAGTTGACTTCTGACAAACTTCTGACATTATGTGATAATGGGGGAATTCTGGACTGACAGAAGTAGGAGATATCAAATACTCACAGGATCACATGCTCAATGGCTGGTACACGCAGTGGAAACAAAAGCTGAATAGCTGGTGAGGGAGGATGGGCTTTGAAATATAGAATGATAAAAATTCAGCCATTTTCCCTGTGATTTTAAAAGGTCTGTCTGCAGGCATATTAATTGCCTATCACATATAAACCTGCCTACTGCATAGGAAGCCCTATTTCCTCATCTTAAATTTATATCAGAGCACTGAAATGAGATAAGCAAAAATTCAGGACAATGTAATTTACTTACTACTGTATCATTATGTATCTTTTCCTCTACCCACTATTTCACATTACAAATCCTTACAATATTTTCCATCAAAGCTCAAAAGGAAACGTTACTGAAAAATTGAAAAGAATGGAGACTTAAATTTAGAAAAGTGATTATATTTATTATGCACACAATATATTGTATTATTTTGTATCATCAGTCTAGTTTGGAGAAAAGTGGTGTTAATTCAGGTTTCCCAAACTTGGCCTCGAAACAGCATAATGAAATCCTGAACAATGCTTACTTCTTACAGAGACCTTGGGCTACTCAAGGAAAGCTCTTTACATTCTCTCTGCACCGGCTAGTATTACATATGCTCAGAATCCACAGAGAGGTTGATATGAAAAATTTAAATCTTATGGTAAAGTACATCTGCCTCTTGACTGCAGTTCTCAAGGGCCTAACTACACCTCCTCATAGATCTTGCCCATGTTCTCCTACCCTGAAATAAAAAGGACAAAAAAGGGAAGAATAATATCACATTGGAAATTAGAAAAAGATATTTCTAGGTTTTTAGCACTTTACCAAGATAGCACCATATAAATCACCTATAATTTACAACAATTAAGAGAATCCAAAGCCTACCAAGAATGCAAAATAAAAGCTCCACATAAAAGTCTGAGATTATTTAATACATTCCCCACTCTATTGAAAAAACGCTGCATAAAATTAAGCTACAAAATTTTTCACTTTGCCTGAGCAGAACTCAGCTTTCATGTAAGGAGTGGTATGGAAAACTATTTATACGGATATTCTTACTTACATTAGAAAATAAGGCATTTTTGTGAGACCTGTTAGTTAAGGAGCAAACAGATTTTATCAAATAAGATTGAGAGCCTTTCTATTCGAACAAAGAAATTGAATTTTCTGATTTCTGCCATGCCATATTGTTTTCACATTTGCATCCTTTACATATCGATACTCAAATACTCAGTGAAGTCCATCAGATGCTGTTGTCTTAGGTCCTTGAGAATTTGCATGCAAGAGGCATGTGATGTTACTGTATTTAAATTGCTAAGCATTCACGTTTTCATCACAGGCTTCCTTGTATACTCAGAGCATAAGTAATTGTAGCTACACACACGTGTAATTCAAACTATCCTGGAAAAGGGTAAAGAACAATACAAGCAAAGATCAAAAATGAAGTTCTCAATATGAGTGTATATATTTGTGTGCTTTATGTTTACACAAAACACACACCTATGTACGTTTCCCACCTAAAACCAACTTTGTGCAGACTTTGTAATCTACATGCAGTGATGTGTCACTAATTTGACAACCAAACAGGGAAATACAAGCATATTCTGCACCATCCAAAAGGCTGAAGTGTTACCAACACTCTTTAAATGATTCTAGTTTTATAATAATTGTTCTCTTTGCTCTTTGAAATACACTATCCTTAAACCGAGTATGGTCTGCATTGTGTATAACAATGGTATCTGAAGACAGAGCTCTGTACTCTCAGCTGGAAATATTTAAAGCAGACACAGTAAGTTTTTGAAGCTCCACTTCAGGTTTTTGCTTACGTCCCGGTAAAGTAAATTACTTAAGCAAATGGTTGAGTTGAATTTTGCTGATTAAGGCTCCCAATCCATTATAAACATAACTGGATTCTAAAAACTGAGAGAAATTCTTGCACTCCCAACACAAGAGCCCATGCCCCTCCCTTGTCAGAGTCATCTACCAAAAAGAGAAAAAATCATTATGTCTTATTTTATAGGAAACACTAATTTTATCAGCTATAAGCCAGAACCAAACACTTACTTACTTTACAGTCTGTAATCATTTCATGCATTTCCTCAACGTTCAATGTATTTTCAGATCTCATCATGTAAAATATTTTCTTTTTATTCAGACTCATTTGTGTCAGCTCATTCAGCACCTTTAGGATTCTAAGGTATTTGTTAGCAATGAGTAAGCAATGAGCTCATAATCAAGGTCAAAAGCAGCCTGTGTTAGTTTTTATAGACTCTCTTCAGCTGAACTCTATCTGTTTTCTTTGGAAAGTGATGGTGGTGCTTACTTTGCCTCCAAATTGTAATCAGTCTCTTTCAACAATTTAAACTTAATACTGGAAATGCTATCAGCACATTACCTTGCCATTGCTCCCCTGCCTTTGAATGAGCTCGTCTGGGATTCAGACACATGTCTTCCTTCCACAGAAACGACTCTCTGCAGTTCTGAAGATGCATCCTCACACAGTGAATGGGTTCTGCAAAGGCAATTTTTTTTAAGAATTCCATACAAGTTCCAGCAGACTTTCCCCCATCTGATTCTTTCCACCATTACATCAGGAAACAATGCAGCAAAATATCTTCTTCCTAGTAAAATGGCATACATTTGATAAAAATAGAGCTAAGACTGTATTCCTGCTTTTCTGGAGCCATCCACCACAACGGATGGCTCTGCCATCTGTTCCAGCAAGTTCAGAAGCTGATTCCTTACTGGTCAGCACTATCAACTACTTATTAGCACTGAAATAATTAGCATTTGAGAAAAACAGATAAAATTTTAGCCTCATCTTTCAGCATTGGAGTTTTGAATTTGAATTCACTGCAATCTGGATTTTACCATGCTCACTCTGGATTATAATATAAAACTCCTAGGGTTTTCTCTGTGTCTTTCATTCTTTAGTATTCACTTCTACAAGACTTGGTCACATCCATTAAGGATCACTTTTTTCTCCTTTTATAATGCAAGCAAGAACTCCCACATGACTCTGTTAATCTGTATTGCCAGGAAAACACTGACTATAATGATACTTCAGTATCTTCATAAGAACTGGCAACAGCATTTTGAGTGCCCACAAAAGGATAATTAGCAACTCAATTTAGTGCGTACTCGCAGCCGAGAAACTGACAAAGAATTAAAACTTTATTATTTCTGCACAAAGAACCATGGCACTCCTAGAATTCTCACCTTGTTAACTGTTTTCATCTTCTCCTCTAATAAGAAGACACCAATAGACATTGGCTAGTATTGAAAACTTTTTATAACCTAGTTTATGTTGTGGGTGCTGAGAATACTGTGGATTGCAAAGTTAACATAGCTTCTAGGGGAGAATGAACAAGCTCATGGAATAGAAATCCATTATGGATTGCCAGATACACAGAGCCCGCATTCAGCTCAAGAAGTCTCCTGAGCTGGATGCTGGGGGAGTATTAGAGGAAAGTATGTAGCAGATATGCAGTTTGCCCGCTTCTTTTTTTCTCTTTTCCTGGAGCATCTGCCTACAGACCTGCTGGAGAAAGGATACTGGACTGGTCAGTCTTTTAGACTGGACTGCTATGTCTGGTTTTAAGTCCTTTTATTCCTTTTTACAGAAAAATATAAATTTTGTGTGATCTTAGCAATAAATTCTAATATTACTACTTCTGTTCTTACTTACCAATTATTAGTATTTTTGAGACAGTGGGAGTTCTTAGAAAATAATTTTAAGTGTCACAATTCAGACGCAAAAAAGATTGTCTTTTGTAGAAATAGATAGCCTTCCATGGAGGCTTTTATTTCACATTTGGGTGGATTATAAATTTGTGTTCAATCAGGGACTCAGATGAGGAGTATCTCACTAAACTGCAGTAACTCAACTGCTTTTAGTGACCATACATCATTGTTATATATGCTCTACATATAGGTAACCAAATATAAGGGTCACAAAATAAAGTAGTGAATAATAATAGAGAAAACAAAGTAAACATGTATTAAAATGCTCTAGGTACTCTTCCAAGTAGAATTTAAAAAAGAAAAAACATTATCTGAGTGCATTCTTTATCAGTCTAAGAAAACTCTACACCGAGGTCAGGCCCAGGAAATCAGGCCTATCAGACTTTTTCTGAAGTCTCAAACGGGGATCTATTTCATTTTTTTTAGCCTCTATAAGCATACTGAAACATAATGAACACTATGTGATGTTCTATTTTGATATAACCGTGCTAGTTTATCAGTGAGAACAAGAGCCAATCAGAAGTCATTGAAAATGCACTGTTAACTATCCTTCTTATTTCTTTTTTCTAAGTGTTTTTCAGTCATAGTCTCCTTTATTACTGGCATTGCTGTGCTTGGGCATCTGCTGACAACAAATAAAAGGCTAAGAATGAAGAGCTCAGCTCTATTTTGAGTAAATCCAGAATCAAGAATCACAGAATGTTAGAGATTGGAAGGGACCTCAAAAGATCATCTAGTCCAATCCCCCTGCCAGAGCAGGAACACCTAGATCAGATCACACAGGAACGCATCCAGGTGGGCTTTGAATGTCTCCAGAGAAGGAGACTCCACAACCTCTCTGGGCAGCCTGTTCCAGTGCTCTGTCGCCCTCACTGTAAAGAAGTTTTT
>VZTO01025100.1:35210-50103 GCA_013400615.1 Syrrhaptes paradoxus | reverse complement strand
TCCCCTACACTACTCTCCAACAGCTCAGTACCCAACTTATACTGGAACCTGGTGTTGTTCTTGCCCAGATGCAAGACTCTACACTTGCTCTTGTTAAATTGCATGAGATTTTTCCCCGCCCAAATCTCCAGCCTGTCTAGGTCTCGCTGGATGGAAGCACAGCCTTCTGGCGTGTCAGCCACTCCTCCCAGTTTTGTTGATTTACTTGCACTAGACAGAAAAAAGTGCTAGTAAAAGTGCAACAAAGACAATTAATCATGACCAAAGAAAAGGGTTACATGACACGATTCTTTTTAGTCTCAGGGCTTTCTGAATCCCTACACTGTCATACCTATTACACATAGTGAAATTGCATTTACAATCTCATTAAAAGATTACAGTCAGAAAGCCAACCTAAAAAAGCCAGGTAATACATGTGCTAGGACAACCCATTCCACTTTAAGTTCATCCCCTTGCGCTAAATCTATCTAATTTATTATTAAGTTTTTTATTTTGAAAATGCATATTAACCAAACAGATAATTAATGAAATGTATCCCTCATCTTAATATATGCTATGCATTAATTTTGTACTATCTAAACCCTGCACTAAACACATACTAGAGTTTTTCTCTTTATCTCCAGATGTAATTTTTGTTATAAAGCTTCAAGACAAGCTCTGCTAACGTATTTAGCAGTCCAGCTCCTACAAGATTCAGGAAATTAACCTAAATTCCTTTCCAGATTTGGCCTTCAATGACTTAGCAAATTAGTAAGTCAAATTCATATCATATCTATGTACACTAAACAGGCTTTAAGACTCAAGACAATTGTTTCTAAAAATGAGGGACTGGAAGATGGTCAGTGAAAGTTTTGAATTTTGAATTTTGTTTTTTAAGTTCCATTCAGGAACCTTTTTTGTTTGAGATATGACTAGAATTAAATTATTTTGAGATCACTGAACTACCTTGGGCCATCTACTGTCCCTTTTTCACCTGTAATCCTCTGTCTCACTGCGCATAAAACATTCAGCTTTATCAGCAAATGAAATACAGAACTTACAGAAAACAACATTGTGCCCTGAATTATTCCTGAAGCAAAGCTCACAATCCATTATTGGGTATATGTTATTCATTTAGTTTCTTAAAAAACAGATACTTGATTTATTCATAGTTCACAGAGAACTAAAGGGAATATTACTTTTTAAATTATTTAATATATTGCTAGTTGTAAAATAGATTAACTTAATTTTTGCATCCAGAAAGAATTAAATTAGTCTAGGAATAGCCCTAGGGCATCATTTAACACCTGGAAATCTGGTTAGTATACGCCATTTCTAATTTTACCTCAGTGCAAGTCAATTGATGTATACCCTGTACATACTGGTTAACTTAAGGCTTACTATAGAAAAAATGGGCATTTCTATGACACATGGATACCAAAAAAACTCAGGGTCTTTCAACCTGCTCTCAGATTTGAACGTTCAGTCAGAAGAATTCATTCCTAAAGTGCAGGTAATTTATGCTAAAAACATGACTATATATAAAAATGTTAACTGGAACAGTCTCAGAAAATGAATCAATTTTGTCTGTTCAAAAAACATTTGCCAAATAATTTCTATGTTTCTGTTAATGTATATCCATTATAAATACAAATGAATATGGTTTCTCTTAGAATGATTCAGCTTTTGAGAAACAAACACTGTTATTAGTAAATTAAACAGCCAAATGAATACATTTCAAAGCAGTTATGATGTCAAAAATATATCATTTCCAGGAAAATTTTTCATTAATAATTTTTTAGTTATAATTTTTGCTTCCATTACATACCTTGTAACAAAGAATTAGATGCTATACAATAGTGCTTTACTGATTAGAACATTTATTTTGCTGTAACAGTGAGTATTAAGGTAACTCCCATTTCTCATATATTAATTTGAATATAACTCAAGGTAAGAAGAAAACATATTTTTCCTTCTATTATTACTGATTTCTTCAAAGTTCAGCTTACCAAAATCTGCAAAAGTAGTCTACAATTTACACTCTGTCTCACTGCCCAGGTTCCAAGACTTGAAGTTACAATGGGAGGCTATAAGGCAGTAGCCAGAGTGTCACAGCTGCTTCATTTAAAAACAGAGCAGCATGCTCCCTGCTGATGAATTGTTATATAATAATGCATAACAATAACACCAATTGTTATGCACACACAGAAAGAAAGGCACAGTACCAAATTGCTTCTTCCTACTAACAGTTACTCTTGCTACCTATTTAATTTCCACTGCTTTGAGCTCTACTCAGTCTCACAAAAGATAACTCAAAAGACAACTTTTAAGAGTAAGGTGGCATGAGCTGCTTGGATTTTACTGCTCCACATAGGATGCTCCACATAGCCCCTCCTTTAAAGCTCAGGCAAATACATATATATATATATATATAAATCAAAACGGAACTCTCTATCACATTGCAGAAGGGAGGAATAAATTGTCACTCTTCCACTGAACAGCATCATGTATTTCCCACACACCCTCATGAAACCTCCACTTCATTCTACTTCAAGGCTTGACAGTGGGAAAAACAGAATGATTCACAAAATAAGTAACAAAGCATTAACTTTTTTCTAAGGATTTATTTCCAGCACAAAGTTAGTATTGAGTTAAGATCTTGACTAGTTCTGCCACCTAACACAGCAATAACAGCAGTTCTTAAACAAGGGTTACTTGGTTTATAATCTCAAACAGAAGTATGAGATAATAAAAACCTTCTGAAGTCTAGAGATTATGTAGATAATTTGCTGGCAACAACATGTAGTATCTCACTGAAAAGACACGTTGCTCCTGCTCTTCTCTGGAGAGTAGGGAACAATACCTTTCTATATTTCGAAAGCTGCAGGTGTGATGTACGGATTTTCAGACCTGTCATCTCTGCATCAGTTCCTGAAATTTGCTTAAAAACCACCAAGTACAGTACAAACTGACATGGTTTCTCCAGGTGTTACTAATCTCTTGAAATTAGATACTACTAGTCTGGAATTAGACACTACTAATAGATACTGGAATTAGATATTCTTAATCTCCTGGAATGGTTTGAGTATGCCAGTTTCCTGTATTTCCTGAATACAGGAAACAGTTGCACATCTTATTTAGACTTCCGAAAGTTATGCCAACAAAAAAAAACCAAAATATGTCATAGGATATGAAACCAAACACTATTTTGGATTAAAAATTAGCTTCTTAGAAGACAGAAAGCAAGAAGGAGATTAAACAGTCACCTTTACCACAACAAAAGGTTAAGAACAATATTCCTCAGCATTACACAGGGGAACTTCTCATTAATGTCGTTGACAAAAAGGAGCAGTGAGACAAGAAGATCCAGGATGGCAAGAAGTCCCATGGGCAAAAGAAACAAAAGCAGCGCAAGGAAATTCAGAGTGATCCACATCAACTAGATCAATCTCTCAATTTGATGGCAAGTGACACACAACGTAGGCAAAAGGAAATCAATTACTACAGGAGAAAAGCATGTAAACTACTACATTATATGCTCCCAAATTAACCACACACTCTCAGAAAAGGAATCTGAACACTATGTATGTACAACTTGGTGAGATGGCCTGCTAAGTGCAGGGCAGGCCCGCTGACACAATAGCTAACAAGGTGAAGGGATGTATATACATGGAAAGTGCTAATGACACAAATAACATTAAAACTGCTCCATGAAACAACAGTGCGGACTTATCTCTAACACTGTTAGTCCTTCTCCTAAACAGAAAGATACTGCAGAATAAAAGCATGACAAGAATGATCAAGGAGATAGAAAAGGGAGAGAAAGAAAAACATGTCTTTTTCACCCTAGAAAGGCAAAGAATAAGAAGCTATGAAACAAAAATATGTAGGCAAAATTGGAGCTCATTTCAGAGCCCTTACAATTTCAGCTGTAACATCCAAATTCAATACATAGCATAGTCTAACCTCTCATTCTGCACTAGACTGGAGGATAGGAGGGGAAAATTTCACAGAAATGTAGCCCTACTATTGAGCAATAAAATACATTAATATATTTTTGGAAGGAGGTAGGGAGAGTGGATGAAGGTTCATTATTAAATTGTGCCATGCATGCCCAGCTGTGGTAGAGAAAGACAGAATGATAGAAATAAATAATGCAGTAATTTGGGTACAGTACAGGTGGTGAGACCTCCTGAAGCAACACAGTTTGCCTTTGCATGAAGCACATAAAAATTTTGACAAATTACTGGCTATTTGATAAATGAGAAATATTTGGTCCTTCTAAGTATCCAGGGTTCTTAATGCTTAACGTGTTATATGGTCTAGGGAGGAGACCAGCATTTCAAAAATGGATCCAAAACCTGGCAAGTGACTGACTAGGGAGCAGCTTACAGTGAGCATGGAGCTATCAGGAGTCAGCCAGCAGGAAAACACAGCAGAGGCATAAGGCTCCTCAACCACCTTTTGCAGGGCTGCTGAGAGACAGCTCCAGCTAGCTGAGGTCCACAATCCTAGAACTGCCACTAAAAGCTGGTGCTTACAAGACCAAATTCTAAGAACTGAGAACAGCTCAGCTTTTTATTTAAAAACACAGTTGTTACAGTAGCATGGCGGGCTGGCCTTGGCTGGCTGCTAGACACCCACCCAGCCACTCTCTCACTCCCCCTCCTCAGCAGTCCACAGGGAGAAAATAAGACAAGAAAGCTCATGGGTCAAGATAAAGACAGGAAGATCACTTCCCAATTATCATCACAGGCAAAACAGACTCAAATTGGGGAAAAATTATTCAATTTATTGCCAATTAAAACAGAGTTGGATGGTGAGAAACAGAAACATCTCCCCCTCCTCTTTTTTTCCCCAGACTCAGCTTCACTACTCTGCCCTGGTGAGACCGCATCTGGAATATTGTGTCCAGTTCTGGGCCCCTCAGTTCAAGAAGGACAGGGAACTGCTGGAGAGAGTCCAGCGCAGAGCCACGAAGATGATTAAGGGAATGGAGCATCTCCCTTATGAGGAAAGGCTGAGGGAGCTGGGTCTCTTCAGCTTGGAAAAGAGGAGACTGAGGGGTGACCTAATTAATGTTTATAAATATATGAAGGGTGAGTGTCAGGAGGATGGAGCCAGGCTCTTCTCTGTGACATCCAGTGATAGGACAAGGGGCAATGGGTTCAAGCTGGAACATAGGAGGTTCCACTTGAATATGAGAAAAAACTTCTTTACAGTGAGGGTGACAGAGCACTGGAACAGGCTGCCCAGAGAGGTTGTGGAGTCTCCTTCTCTGGAGACATTCAAAGCCCGCCTGGATGCGTTCCTGTGTGATCTGATCTAGGTGTTCCTGCTCCGGCAGGGGGATTGGACTAGATGATCTTTTGAGGTCCCTTCCAATCCCTAACATTCTGTGATTCTGTGATTCACTCCTACATTCCCAACTCCTCCACTTCCTCCACACTGCCCAGCAGCGCAGGGCATGGGCAATGGGGGGTTGAGGTCAGTCCATAATTGTTCCTCTCTGCAGCTCCTTCTTTCTCACACTGGTCCCCTGCTGCAGAGTGGGTCCACTCCACAGGCTGCAGTCCTTCAGGATAAACCTGCTCCCGCATGGGTCCTCCATGGGCCACAGTTCCTGCAAGCAGAAGCTGTTCTGTGTGGGCTCCTCTCCACTGGCTGCAGTTTACTTCAGGAAATATCTACTTGCTCCACTGTGGGGTCCTCCACAGTGGATATCTGCTCCAGCACAATCTTCTCCACGGGCTGCAGGGGAATCTCTGCTCCGGCACCTGGAACAACACCTCCCCTTCTTCTTCTCTGACCTTGGTGTCTGCAGAGCTGTTTCTCACAGTTTTGGAGTTTTTTTTCCTCACTCCTCATACACTGCCTGTGCAGCATTTTATACTTTCTTAAATACATTTTCCCCAACGTGTGACCATCGTGGCTGAGGGGCTCAGCTGTGCCCTGCAGTGGGTCTATTGGGGCTGGTTGCAACCTGCTGTGTCCAGCACAGGCAGCCCCTTCCTCTGCTCACAGAGGCCCCTGCCGCCCAGCCATCGCCTGGGCACTGCACCCATTCAAACAGACCTCTGCCTTTTATAAAATCTCTGTTATCTTTGAAGTACACTCTCTGCTCTGAATATTTAAAGCTAGTCATTACACTGAGGGTAAAACTTGATTGCCTAGGGGCTGACAAGTCTGATAAATCCATGTTAGGCACTTAAAACAGGTATTTAGCTTACAAGCGATTTAACAAGAGAGTGAGTGAAACAGATAGTCCTCTGAGCCTGGACCCAGTTGCCCAAATCTAGGCAACCAAGTTGGAGAACTGGATCCTCAGAGTATCCTTGTAATTTTTAATTTTCCAGAACTGTGTGACTTATCTTAAAGCACAACAAGTCAAAGTATGAAAAACAAAAAAAACTGCCTCAGGTTGAAGAATTTTCCAGTGTCAAATAGCAAAATGAAACTTATCTGAAACATTCCTAGTTCTCGAAAAATTGTCATCTTTACCAATGACTTAAGCAGAATTTTAACATGCTTTCTCATTATTTTTCTCCTTGCTACCAATTGTACTAACCTGAAAGAGACAAATAATAACTCCACACTCAAGAATATTGCTTTTCAGTGCATAAATCATTGGGACTGAAACTAGAGCTAAATGAGAAAGATGTATTATCCTACTAAAAACATAACAAATTATACACTAGTGACACCTCTCCCTACTCCAAATGCAAATTGTTCATGTACTCTTTTATCCTCTTCCTTTTGCATTCAACAGCAACTGATGTTTTGTGTCAAATTATTTCATGTGCACCGTCTGGTATAAAAGACCTGTTTTATCAAGACAGTTGTTTGACAACAAATACAAGTTCATATGAAATACAAGTAACATATGAGAACTTCAGAGCCACACAAGCATTTCCTAATTTTGAAAATCAGGTTCTACTTATCTCTTTATAACATTAAAGACTTAGAACTAGAGGTACAAAGGCTGCAGTACCTAAATTTTAGGACGTCTACCATTCAGTGGATCTCCTGCAGAAGGTACACTGAAAATCAGGTACCCAGAAAAAAGGCACTGAGAAGGAAGCTACGTACGCTAGCCACTGTGAAACGGCTGAAGCTAAAACAGGAGACTGAAAATAACTGGGCATCTAACTCCAGGCCAAAAGAGGTGACACCCAGTTCACAGTCATAACGCCCCCCTTCTCAAGTCTATTCACCCATTTGCAGCAAATTGCATTGCGGTTAGGGGCTGCACCTCAAAAATGAGAAACTTTTCAAGTCTGCTTCAAATTAAGCAAGCCAAAACCAGTTTTCCCCCTTGCTCTGGAGCCTCCTACCAATAGATTATGGGATACACTCACACATATTCCCTCATGGGTTTGCAGTGCTCTGAGAACACACACCAGAGCAGCTCCAGGAATGCCTGTTTTCAGCACCCACTACAATCTGGACACAGGCAAAGCCTCTGAGCAGCTTCACGGTCTAGGTTTCAGACAATTTTGCACATGCTCAGTAGCAAAAAAACAGAGGCACACATTTAAATAATTACAAATTATATCAAATTTAGGAAGCTGCTATCAGCTAAGCCACCAAAATAAACTGTGTAGCCTGTCAGAATTGTCCAAGAATGCATATTAGTTTAAATATCCATGAAAGAAATTCAAATTACTGTAGTCTCCCTCTCAAGTTCACATTTGGGCTACTCTAGCAGTTCCCCTTTTGGGCAGAATATGTTAACTCACCCTAACTTAATTCAAAATTGTTAACCAAACAAATATTAATACTTCTGATATGCAATAAACATAGTTGTTAATCAAGTAATGATGGTAGATCAAGCCATTTATACCAGCACTTAATATTCTTAAAGCCTATTTATTTAGATTAAAAGGACTACAGACAGAAAATATGGCAGAATTCAAAACACAGCTTTTCAAGGTCAAATATGTACCTCTGTCACAAAGTATAAGGTGACTTTACATATGATTTTGTAATGGATCTTATGTGTTTTCATAGTTGGTAATATACTGTTGTTCTTGAGGCTTTCAACAACATCTTATTGCTACAGAACCAGTGATAAGCTGCATAAGATCACCTACATCATTTTCATTAAGACACGTTTGAAATCCTCACACAGCCTCTCAGGTTCAACCCTGGTAAGTCCTTGGGATTTATTTTGGGGTTTGACCTCCACCTACATGATCCTTGTTACATCACTTTGTAACAGTTGTAGTTCAGCTGTACCTTATGTATGTTGCGTATGTTAGGTGTGACAGTCTGCAGTTCCAGCGCAGCAAACAGTACAGGCAACAACTGGACTTCAAAGACCAGACACTGGACCTCTGAGCAACTACGTGATTTGAAGACAAGGTGCAACTTTTTTTCTTCAGTGATTTGGAGGTTTGTAAGTTAACCTGCAGATTTACCTCTGGCACACTCATAGAAATCAGGTTTGCATAAAAGCTGCTGGATCAAGCCCAAGGGGTTGAAAAAATAATGAGCGGGCTGCACCACCTTGCCCTCATAAATCATTATGCGTAACAGTTTAAATCAACAAGTCCTAAATCCTGTGATCTCTTTTAAAAGTACACTTTTAAATTTTTATTGCTGTCTGCTACATCATGTTGCATTTTCCATAGTCTGTGGGCACTGATATCTCCTGATAATGCACATAATTTATACGCATAGCCTAGTAACCTCAGTACTAAAGATCTGTCAAACAAATACGCCACCTCTCACAGGTACTTCAGGATGGGCACATACTATGTGTAACACTGCCTATTCATATATACACATTTTTTAGGTTTAGAATGAAACGCATATAATTATCCTTGATCCATTTGATGGTTGAGTCCCTGCCACCTGGTAGTAGCAAAATAATTTTTTAAATAATTTTAATTATTTTGGCTGAGTTTCCCTTCTATATCTATGATTTATTAGCAATGCAGTTCAATTTTCCAGGATTTACTAATTTTTTTTTCAGACAATTTTCTATGAATGTATTATTTTCTTAGACTGGAAACTGTTCAGGGGAAACTAGCTGTGTATATTGAACGTAACATTTTAAATTAAAGCACAGTAAATTACAAATTACAGTTGACTGGACACTCATTTGTTTCTGTTGCTAGTATGGGTTAACATGATGCAGATATCCATGTTTCTATACCGAAAATAAGCTCTGTGGAAGGGTTCTGTAACCACTGTCTAAAATTTACCAGTTCTGCCAAAATCTCTGTTATTGCATTCACTAGCCAAAGTAACTCTTAAAAGTGAACATAACAAGGGCACGAATACAGCTAAAACACAGCAGGTTTACATTTATAAATGAGAATCTATGAAACATGCATACATGTGAATGCTATCCATTCAGCTGCCCACTCCATGTAAACTATCACAGCCACCCCATTTGGCTAGGGAAAGAAAACATGAGAGGCAATTCATGTCACGTTTGACATGAAGTAACAAGGCATTCGACAGAAGAGGATTTAAGAGATACTAATGAAAAGAGATGGCAACATCGGAGAAAGCTGCACGATAACGTGCTGAACCGAAAGGACTGAGCTTGGGTGCAAATGGGATGACAAAGTCTGGGATGTGCAGAGGTATACGGAAGGATGAGCTGAAAGATGCTGACAAGGAAGGATGGTGTGTAATTTTGGAAAGCCGCTCTCCTCTTTCCTCAAGTTATTCACTGCTTGTTTACCATGATTACCCTTGCTGATTAGACATCCTGACAGTCCCATTATCATCTGCACCGTCTATTTTTCTAATCAGATGGTTCTAGCATATATACTCAAAGAAAATTACATTAAAAATATCAGAGAAAAAAAATACTGTGCCGACTGAAAGCACGGCAATATTATTTCAAAATGGGAACATCTGAAACTACAATTTACTCAGTTTAAACAATGAAAATTACAGATTTTAAATACAAGAATCCTCTTAATACTTGCTTTGAATGTAACAACTCTGAATCTGGAAAATAAAACATAGTAAAAAGTGTCCACTCCTAACCAGTACCAACAATTACTTTTAACATCATTTCTTCTGAGATTTAAAATAACCTTCACATCATTTTTCCTTGTCTTCCTTTGGCTTTTTCTTCGTAGCAAGTGAGTGGACCATGCATTAGAGAAATTAGAGATTATAGTCATTATTGTATCTTGCCTTTTCTTAGGCACACCATGGCACACTGGTTTAAACCACACACAAATTTTGCAAAAGATGTCATATTGCTAAAAGCAAGGTCAATTTAGTGGGAGCACCAGGAATCCCAGGAAAGTTACTTCCTTTCACTGTGCTTGTAGCATTTGTTTATATAGGGTTTGACAACCTCATGCTTATAAGATAGGCACAGGACAGCAGAGGAGTTAGAGACACATGGACCAACCTGCTAAAGCAAAGCCTCAGTCCACAGGAGCAGGGTAATTCCCCCCCGGCCCCCGCTTCTGTATGGGTTTGTGTCCTGAACACAATTTAATTGTGGATACACGAATCTCTGTGTCAATTAATCAAATTTTAAAAAGAAAAAAAAGAGGTTGTACATTACGTTTCCATGTCAAGCTTTTAAGTTAAGGTTTAGAACCTAAGTCAGATGCAAGACATGACCCCACTCTCACGGGAAAAACCGAAACGGAGGCTGCCTGCCTCATCTTCCCGACTCACCCTTCCACGCTTCCCTCCGCAGCACCCGAATTCAGAAGCTCCGCCCGTCCGTCTGAATGCCGGCGCTTCGGGGCCGTTATCCTCAACCACCACTGACCGGCAGCGCTGCCCTTCCCCACCGCGGTTTCGCTCCGGACCCCGCTCCCGGCCCGCGGTGCCGGGAAGCCCCGCCAGCGGCCCCCTCCCCGGCGGGGCGGCCCGCTCAGGCCCGACGAGGGCGGTGGGGCAGGGCCCGCCGCGGCCGCCACTCAGCACAGCGCAGCGCCGGCGGATTATGGCTAAAGCCCGCCCGCCTAAGCCCGGCTCGTCGGGAAAAGCCGCTCGAAGGGCTTTGCGATCCTGTTAAGTTCTCGGAGAGGATCAAGACGTCAAAGCAGCTCGGCGGCGCCCGGGCACGTTTTTTGCCACGCCGAGGAAAAGTTGGGACCCCGCCGCGGACAGGGCACGGCCAGCCCGGGGCTGCTGGCGGAGCGAGGAGCCGCAGCCCCAGGCGACGGCGGCTGTTCCCCGCTCAGAAAGCGACGTGACCCTGCGAAGCTGCTCCCGGCAGCGACACACGCCCCGGACCCCGAGGCACTCACCACCTGTGGGGCGGAGCTGCGCCCGTCGCCTCCTTGCAGGGGGGCGGGCGATGGCGGGGCGGGAGCCGGCGCACAGCTCTCCTCAGCCTCAGTCCCTCTCGGCCAGGTGGGGTCCCGTGGCCGACGCCATCCGGCCGCGCTCGCCGCTCCCGCCGGTGCCTCCGCGGCTGCCTCAGCAGGCGCCCCGCGGTCCGTGCTGCGGAGAGAAGCCGGACGAAGGGGCCGGCCGACCGCTCCAGAGGAGAGCCCCGAACCGCCCTCCCCTGCCTCCGTGTCCCCCCCGCGAATCCCGGCTCCTCGCACACGCCGCCCCATGCGCCTCCTTCTGTCCGCCAGCGGCGGGCGCGGTGGCGCCGGCCCCTGCGGGCTGCCCGCGGTACCACCGCTCCCCCCCCCAGCCCCCGCCTGGCGCGCGGGGCTCAGCCGTTGAGGGCGGTGGGGCTGAGGGGGGCGGGGCCTCGTCAGGGAGGCGGGTGGGGGACGTGCTAGAAACGTGTGTCGTGTGCCCCCCAACCTCGGCAGCCGTCAGGGAGCGGGTTTCCCTGCCCCTCCGTCCCTGCACGCCCTGCCCAGGGGTACGGTGAGGAGGTGATACCCCGCAGCCGGGCGCCGCACTGCTGCTGGGACCGACACCTTAGTGGGGAGGAGGCGCTTCTCCTCGGTGTACTGCTGGGTTAAGTTTCTTCTTCAATACTTTGTCTCTCTCTCCCCGACCTGGAGGGAGCTCACCTTCACGCTGACTCTTGGCCTGCTTCCTTATCTTGTGTTTACTGAAGCTCCCTGAAGGCTTTCCCAGTCCTCTGAACCTCACCTGTTCCATTCTGATTCTGCTTTTCGCAGGGTCCAGAAAAGCTGGAAACAAAGACCATGTATGAAAGCTCCATAAAATGGTTCTTCAGCTGGAAAAAGACTCAGCAAAAGCCGTGTCATTCGGAACAGAGAGGCTGCTGCACTTTGCTCCACAATGTCATTTCAGCTAGATTGAACACAACACAACACTAGAAATGCATTTAAGTGCTTGAGTTTATGGAGAGGCAGTGTTACTCACTGTTCTCTCCTCTCTAAGAATTATTTTACATAACATGAACCACACCACACAACAAGCACTAAGGAGAGGAAAAGGCTGTATCTGAAACTCTTAAAACCCCATCAGAAATTTGAGGTGTCTTTCTCACACAGCTATCACACTGGTCTTCAGAGTAACACTTTTTTGGGGGGACCTGCCCGCGGTACCACCGCTAGGCAGAAAGCATTTGAAGAACATGGTTTTTTACTTCCTTTCCTGCTGGATTGCACCCCACGGGAGAGCTCCGAGCAGTGTCGTGGAAGTGCTAGTAGAGGATCTAGCCAACAGGGAGTGCACCAAGTGCCAGGCTGAGTCTGTCTCTCAAAAGCTTCAGGCACCGTTTGCGCTTCACAGGCACTACAGGTAGATACACACACTTTGCAGGTCCTGGCTTCCTACTATGGTGAGGTGTACTTATACACCTTGTCTCCCTGTTTTGGTTGCTATGTGAAGGAAGCCTGGGAAGGGAATCCAGGAAAAAGCTCTGGAGGTTTCCAAAAGGTCCCAGACCTGAGCAATAAGGGGATCAGGCTGAATCAACAAAAATGAATGTCCACATCTAGAATGCATAACTTTCCAAAGCCTCTCATAATATTTAGCAGTATGGGTGTAAGAAAATTTAGAGAAGATACTATGTTAAAATTATAACACATCTTCACAGTACCTATTTGAAGAACATTTAATCAAAGGATTAAGTCTCTTCAGATCTTTTATATCATAGAATTAAATCTCTGAGAGAAAAAATGTTTCATAAAGGAAAAAATGTTAACTAAGTTTATCTAAGCATTTATCATAATGTGCATGTTTGTTTAAAACTAATATTTTCTATTTAAGGAAATAGTGCATTGTCAATATAACAACTTTTTAAAAAACATAGGATTATTTCTCAATTTTTAGATGAATATGAATTACATGAATTTTTAAATAGGCAGTTGATTTCTCAGAGTACAAATATATAGCCTGAACAGATTGTTTTCCTTTCTCTCTCCTGGTTTCTTCCTGGAGTCATAATTCTCTGTAGAAATACCAAACATACAGTTCTGTAGAGGGGTAGAAGCCTTAATTAAAGTGTAAAATTCCAACACCAATATTCTTTACTTTATGTGGGTTGTTAAAATATATACTGAAGACATAAGCAATATTAAGCTTTCCTATTGTGTTAGAACAAACAGCTCTTTCCACATTAAAAATGTTTACAGAGCAAATACATTAAACAAAAAATTCTGGAAAAACAGAATTTGTAGTAGTTACCAGGGAAAATAGTACCCACTTTTCAAATCCATGTGAAGCCCTTCTGTCTTCTTCAAGAAGTTGCATTCACTGAGAGATGCTGTATGTTTCTCCCTTCAAACAGGGTACTACCTGGAATGACAAAGCTGTTACTGGTACCAAATCACAACTACTGGTTCCCCATCAGCACCCCCTTTCTTCCCCCCTGGAATGTAGCTGTGTTTAGCCAGCTCCTGCTTCCAGCTACATGTTCCTTGTTGCAATAAAAGCCAGAGGTCCTCTGGTCACAGATTCCCTGACAATATTCCTATTGATTGTAAGCATAGAAGAGAAAGACTTGGTTAAGATCCTAGTAGCTCACTGACTTTTTTATCAGCCAGTGACCATCTGCTACCACATGCACCCAATGACTGGGGAGCATTTAAATGCTCCCCTGGGGAACAGTGTACATCTTCACGGAGCACTAAATAGAGCTGAGAGTGTCCAACTACTCTCCCACTGAAATGACAATTCAGGATGAGAAGCTGCTCAGAGCAATTACTGTTGCTAGCACAGGACAGGTGGGACAAGGTGCTCCATACCACCTCCCAGAAAACTATGTCGTATAACCACTTAGTGTCCCAATAGCAAGGCAAGCCTCACTAAAGCAGCACAACAATAACAGAGGTGAACATGGAGAAAAAGGGGCAGGGGATGAAGTTGTTGGCAAGAGTAAGGAATGGTGAAGAAGAGGAGAGGAAAATCAGGGAAGGTGAGATTAGCTGGGAGTTTATGAAAAGAAGGACAAAGTGGTAGTAAAGCTCCTTACAGCAAGAAAGAGAACTGCTGTTATAAAGCATGCAGGCATCATTCAAGCATTGAAATCCACCCAAAAAGGGCAACAGAAGGTTTAACCTTGCTACAAGTCGATGATGGCTCATTATACATAAATCCATTACACATCGAGTCAAACAAAAGAGCCCCTTTCGACCGTACATACAAACTGTGTGCTGGGGACACACACAAGGTGAGAGGGGGCCAAAATGGCTGCTGCACTCTGCATGCTCTGGCACGGTGTGGTCAGCATATGTAGGGATCTGCTGAACCAACCACCCTTCCTTTTGGTCCTTTTGCATTGCTTTCTTCTAGGCACAAGTGCTGCTGAGGGCTGTGTACAACTCCTGAGCACTACTACAGTGTTCAGGTAATTCACTAAAGAGGAATCAACGACTTGGATGAGGGAATAGAGTGCACCCTCAGCAAGTTTGCTGATGATACGAAACTGGGAGGAGTGGCTGACACGCCAGAAGGCTGTGCTTCCATTCAGCAAGACCTAGACAGGCTGGAGATTTGGGCGGGGAAAAATTTAATGCAATTTAACAAGAGCAAGTGTAGAGTC
>VZTO01025100.1:0-34947 GCA_013400615.1 Syrrhaptes paradoxus | reverse complement strand
TTCCACTTGAACATGAGAAAAAACTTCTTTACAGTGAGGGTGACAGAGCACTGGAACAGGCTGCCCAGAGAGGTTGTGGAGTCTCCTTCTCTGGAGACATTCAAAGCCCGCCTGGATGTGTTCCTGTGTGATCTGATCTAGGTGTTCCTGCTCCAGCAGGGGGATTGGACTAGATGATCTTTCGAGGTCCCTTCCAATCCCTAACATCCTGTGTTTCTGTGGTGCTGGAACAGTTTACCCAAATGAAAATCTGGTTTGCTAAATATAACACTTTTCTTAATATCAGTGACTGTTCCAAACATCGGTATTGGGGCTATACCTCTTCAAAGGCAGCCTCAGTGATGTGTCTAGTAATTATGTTTGAAATTATGTCCAAAATGACATGTAACTAGTTGCAAAGCTCATGGATTTAATTCTGCTAAATAATCCCCAAAAGAGATTGAAGAAACACATTGAAAGAGTAGAGCTACACAGACAAAATGAAGAGAAATGTTGATATGGAACCACTCACACTCTAAACACACTTGGCTAATAGCGTGAAGTACGTACAGCAAACTCACAAAAATGTTTAATTGCTGTTTACAGTCATCAGTCATTGTCAAAGCAGTAGGCACTAAGCAAAAAACCATCCTAAGTACTGTAGTTAAATTTGGCAGATTTTACAGTCCTCATAGTAATTCTTACGTCCTAATTATGTTCTCATTCAAACCTCCTTACTAGCAGGTTTCAGCCTACTCATGGCAGAGCTTGTCCAGCTGCCTAGGTATTGAAGATGACAGGAAAAAAGAAATGGCTTTTTACTTTTCCATTTTCTGAATTGTTAGATCTAAGTGAAAACATGCTCATTCAGGAAACAAACATTCCTTCTTTCCAACACTTTCCTAATTTCCATGATGTTTTCTTTCCAAGTTTAGCTCATGCTTCATTTATACAATCACTAAACCAGTCCTCTGAAATCTATCAACAAGTAGGTTCAACATGCTGACAGCTGCAAGACATCATGCATCTGAATAGTTGTGTTCAGCAAGGCACTACTAATTATTCAACTCGGTGACCTAAAATTATTGGTCTCTGATAGACACCTCTTGAAAACAAGACACTTCTCTCATAGCTTGCTTTCTCATTTTCTTCTTTTCCAGCTTATTTACAGCTTGCAAGTGAAACTCTTCAGCTGTCACTCCACTCTCCAAATTCTTCCTCTTGTTTTCTTTCATCTTTCATGTCATCAACTTCTCATACTTACCCTCAAGGCCCTGTTTAGCTGTGCCCATCTACTTCCCTCTTTCATATTTTCTTCTTCTTTTTGTTGTGCCAAGAATCCTATTTTCTGGATTTCTCGTCTGACTTCACTATATATTTAGTTTTATCTTCACTTTAATAAAATTAGAACATAGCTGCCAATACCCACTTTAAGACTTTCCTAGTTTATTTTTAAGTCCAGGAAAATACTGACATTTAAGTAATACTTAATCACATTTAAGTAATACTTAATTGGTGCCTTTCTGTCTGGAAACTTGTTTTATTAGACGCCAAGCCTCTGCTGCTGATATGTGCTGTCATTTAGGATTTGCTTCCTAGATACCTTGGAGGAAGAAGAGACTTTTGAGTAAGGCACCAGTTGGACCACAGAAGATCTGAATTCTGGCTCTCTGCTTTTTCACAAATCTTTCTGTGCCTCAGTTACTGTTTTTCAAGTGATAATCATTTGCCACCATAGAAATATTACGAGACTAGCTCTAGTAATGTCTGTTCATTGTTAGGAATAATACTTCAGCTACCAAGCACAGGTGGCAACGTAGCCCGGTGATTAGGTGCACACTTTGCTCCCTAGAGAAAGGACCTTAGTTTCTTCCTCTGTGAGAAAATTCTTGTGACCTGGGGCAAATCACTCAGGTCTGTTGCCACAATCAAACATGTGGGCATTGAACTCCTGTGGAAATCAAATACCTCTGTAGCTTTAACCCTCTTACCCTTAAGTACCCATGAGAGACATCAGTTAAGAAGGGGGTTCCTTCACAGAGGCAGCTCATCTCTGCCACACCATTAAGTCATCCCTTCTTCCCTTCCTTGCCATATCATTAACATTTCAAGTGTCTTTGCTCCACACAGTTATTGTCTTCAGCCACACTTCTGCAATCCCATATATGCTGCCTGCCCTCTGCCTCCCCATACCACCCAGGACCAGCAGAGAAAATCCTTGATACTTTTTAACTTGGATTTTGTATTGTTGCAGGCAATTTGAGGCAGGGATTGTGTTTCAATAAAATTGACTTTATAAATTTAATTGGGCAGAAAAAGAAGTTAACAGAATCAGACTAGGCAACAAAGTTGTAAAGCATCACTCCACCAGCTTGCACAGGTGTAGTGACTATACAGGATGGAAAAAAAATCCTGTTCCACATCTGTAACTGAAGCATAGAAGTTCAGTTAAGTAGTAGCTTACCTGGTAGTAGAAGAGATAAGAGGGAGGCAAATTATAGCAGCTGGATTGCTCTTTTAAAAGCAGGTAAAGAAATGAGCTTGCTGCACAAGAGAAAAATGAAACAGAAAATATCTTGAGAGCTAAACAGCCAGGTTAGTAAAATAAAGAAAAATAGTTCATGTGCCTTTATGCACATCACCAGCAATAAGATTAACTTGCACAAGGAACCACAAATTACTAAACACAGGTATAGCAGATTGAGAAGATCAGGCATCAAGCTTGCCACCAGGAAGAAAGTATCAGTCACCTGCTCCCTACAAAACTCAGCTGACATCAAGGAGTTTTCTGTTGTACGCAGGGTTTCTCAGCAGTTCACCTCAAAAACAACACTTCTCAGTCTTATCCAGCAGAGATTTGAGGAGCATGAGGCTAGCAATGGCTTCCTCAGCAGCAGTGGGCATCTCGTGTCCTTGAGTGTCAGTGCAGACCAATAACTTCTAAATTTGTTCTTATTCCATCCACTTTTCAGACCAGTTGGCTGTTGAGTTGGAGAACTGAGAAAATTTTCCTCCAACCGCACATATATTTCTACAAAGAACTACAATATCAGCCCATGTGTCCTGAAAACCCTGTCTTTCCTCATTAGCAACCTCTGGTCAAAAGACCTTGCCAAGATGAAATGTTCTTATCCTCTTGACAGTCAGCAAGCAGGAACATTCTGCACCAGACTGAGGGATATGATGAAGGTTGCACATTCCTTTGGCTTTCCCTGAAAAGATTTGCTCCTTAGAGCTTTCCCATTCTAGTTTGCAGTATCCCTTTCTTCCTTCAGAGTACAACGCACAAAGTATAATCTCTCCAACGCAAATTTAGAGTGAATATCCATGCTTTGAAAAATGTATAGCTGCTAGAAAATGGCTGGTGAGATGAGGTGATGTGCCTCAAAATGTTTTCATTGATCTTTTTTTCAAACAATACATTTTAGGGAGTCTTCATCTTCAGTAAATTAGTTGTAGTGCATGGCTTAGACTATTTTCAGGAGAGAAAACAGGGAAACAGCTTTCTCCTTTTTCTGTGTTTTGTGACACTACCTGTCTTGTTATTTGCCTTTACTTGCATATAATGAAATTGCTTCTCATATTGTGCTATGGTCTCTAAATAGGTCCATTTTATTTTATTCATTAGATGCTTGTGAGTTAGAGAAATACTGCTCGTAACACAATGCCTAAATTACCATAAAAATTCTACATAATCTTGAGCTATCTTCTTTAAAATAAAAAAAAAAAACCTGGGGAAAAAAATCACAATTATTGAGTCCATAAATTGCACTTTTTTATAACACATATGCTGACAATCTTTTGAGAAAGAAAGAATATTGCACAGGTTTCTTTCTTCAGCTGCTTTCCATTTCTCCAGAATTAGTCTGTCAAGTTGAAGCTCCCTTTAACTCCAGGACAAGCTGGCTTGTGAGTTTTCAGATTAATCATCAGTAGTCTCTGAGAAACAAACAAACAAAAAGGACAGGTTATGCAGCAGTAAATTCTCCCAAATGCACCAGAAAAAAACAGAAGCTAATTGCAACAGGAGTTTTCAGAGCTTTGGCTTAGTCCATTGTAAAATGAAATCCTGAGCCCATGATAGACTGGGAGCATTTAAAACTCATCAGTTGCTGGGAGACACACTGCAGTGTCCTCTGGCATCCAGCAGCAGGAGACCACTTTGAGTAATGTCTGATCGGTGAGGCAAAAAGTACATCTGAGAAGAGGATCAAGCCAGCTGAGATTTGCGACCTTACCTCTTTAAGTCCGCTCTGCTCTCTGCTAGTTTGGGCTAGAGGATTGACGCAGAGTTCAGTTTCACTGATTTCACTGAGCTGAATGAGGCCCTGAGGTGGACATTATGTCAGTGCTGTCCTTCCACGCCTTGTGGCCAATTCCTGGCATCAGTCATCTGAGCATAAACCCCAGTCGCTCAGTCAGCTGAGGCAGTACACCTCACAGATCACCTGGATTACTATGTAATCACATATGTAATAATATTATCCAAGAAGTGATACCTCATCCTTTTGTTGTCCAAAAACTGGAGTTCATCACCGGTGTGCAACAAGTCAATCCACACACAGAGTTGAGGTATATCGTTTTACTGCATTTCTGCACAGAGATGGGTGCTAGGTGGTAACCCACAAAACTAGCATACCTGGTTGCAGTCATGTCAGGTATTTATACAGTTCAAAATGTTGGTTGTGCCCTCTTTGCCCCATACCTCTAATCACAGTTGGTTAATTCTTATCTGTTCTTAATTACAATGGGTCAGTTTTTCTCCCGTTTCCATTTAAAGGCACTGTGCTTTTTAATTTTACCACACATGGTGAGTCGGGGTCTTGATTTGAGGGGGGTCTCAGGTATCTGGAGATGTGGTTTTCACATTATAATAAGGTTCCAAGATTTGTAATAAAAAAAGTCTCCCGTGCTTCGGGATATGTCACACCCCAAGGACAGCTGCTCTAAACTGGTGTAGGTCCGGGGCAATGAACAGAGCTGAGCTTGTTTACAGTATCTGAGGCTTTGGCATGCGGTTCTGATATGAGGGGCATTGACATTATTCTAATCATTTTTTCAAGACTGCTATGCTCTGCAATAAAGCACCACCAGGACGCATGACAGGAGAATATGGCTTTTTAAGCAAATGAACAAATAAATGCTTTTAAAAAATCTAATTTTCTCCAAGTTGAGAAACCATATTTTCCTGTTTGCACTGTAGTTCTGACCCCTTTCTTCTGATTGTTCCACTTGAGAGGAATTAAATGAACAAAGATCTGTGAAATAATTGAACTGAATTGCAAACCTGAGGAAAGCTCATTTGGTTTCATTCGCAAGAGAAACACTGATTAGATCTGCCTTAAAAAGCCATTCACATTTAAAGAGCTTGAGTTATGATTTGGAGCTGAGCTATATAGAGTGGGAGCTCAGTTGAACAAAACCATGTAGTTCACTTGTGCAAATGCAAAACAAAAAGATTCAAAAGACAGAAAAAAAAGACACAAGGAATAGAAACATTCAAATGGCACTTGTGAAATCCATGTCACAAGTATTTTCAGTTCTGAAAAAGCCTAATCTTGTGAGAAGCTGACTACTGCAGAAAACTGAACGTGGCCAAGCTGTTTTCAGAAACTAGCCCCCCTAGAGCAAGAGATGTCCCACACCTGGAGTACTGTGTTCAGATGTGGGGCCCCCAACATAAAAAAGACATGGACCTGTTGAAGAGACTCCAGAGGAGAGCCATGAAATTAATCAGAGGGCTGGAGCACCTCCCCTATGAGGACAGGCTGAAAGAGTTGGGGTTGTTCAGCCTGGAGAAGAGAAGGCTCCAAGGAGACTTAATAGCAGCCTTCCAGTACCTAAAGGGGGCCAACAGGAGAGATGGGGAGACACTCTTTATCAGGGAGTGCAGTGAGAGAACAAGGGGTAACGGGTATAAGCTAAATGAGGGTAAATTTAGACTAGACATTAGGAAGAAATTTTTCACTATGAGGGTGGTGAGACACTGGAACAGGTTGCCCAGGGAAGCTGTGGATGCCCCATCCCTGGAGGTGTTCAAGGCCAGGCTGGATGAGGCTTTGAGCAACCTGGTCTAGTGGAGGGTGTCCCTGCCCATGGCAGGGGGGTTGGAACTTGATGATCTTTAAGGTCCTTTCCAACCCAAACCATTCTATGATTCTATGATTCTATGAAATAAAAGAAAAAGGTATACATACCTGTTTAGTGTCCCACTCTGTAATCTCCATGTTGTCCTAATTGTAACTGAATAAACTCTGTTTATTTTAACTTATTCTGCACTACTGGGTAGAGGTACAGTAAGGGGGAAGGATAGAACCGGGTGGAATTTTTTTTTTTTCCCAAAGTGAATTAGCTTTTCCTTGGTTTGCATAAAAATAAATGCTGAATACACAGCAGCCAGCTGCTGCTTACCATTGAAATCAATGGAAAGCATCCCACACATTTGGGTGTAACAGGATTGGATCCTTTATACATAAAGGAAACCTTTAGCATTCACTTGAAGCCAGTCATTTTTACAAGCAAATTCACAATACAAGCCATTGCAGGCTAAACTCTCTGAAGAATGAATGGCAAGCCTCTAATATTGTTTACTGTTCTTGCAACAGTAGTAGGCGTTTGCATAAGAGTAGACCAAAGCACAGTTAGATAAGGAACCTTCCCGGCTGTTGCCAGAGTGAGCACTCAGCAGTATGGTTTCTGTAGCACAGCCAGTTTACAGAACATTTAACAGAAACACAAGTACATGCCTGCAACTTGGTGGATGAAGTTGCTAAGCCACTATCCATCGTATTTGAGCAGCCGTGGCAGTCCAATGAAGTTCCCACTGACTGGAAAAGGGGAAACATAGCCCTCATTTTTAAAAAAAGAAATAAGGAAAACCAGGTGAATTACAGGCCATACATTCTCACCTCTGTGCCTGGCAAGCTCATGGAGCAAATCCTCTGGAATCTATGCTAAGGCACATGGAAAATAAGGAGATGACTGGTGACAACCAACACTGCTTCACTAAGGGCAAATTGTGCCTGATGAATTTGGTGGCCTCCTACGATGGGGTTACAGTGTTGGTGGATAAGGGAAGAGCAACTGACGTAATCTACCTGGATAGGTACAAAGCATTTAACACTGTCCCACATGACATCCTTGTCTCTAAATTGCAGAGACATGGATTTGACAGTTGGACCACTTGCTGGATAAGGAATTGGCTAGATGTCTGCACTCAGAGAGTTGTGGTCAATGGCTCAATGTCCAAGTGGAGGCCGGTGACAAGTGGTGTTCTGCAGGGGTCGGTACTAGGACCAGTGTTGTTTAACATCTTTGTTGGTGACATGGACAGCGGGACTGAGTGCACCCTCAGCAAGTTTGCCTGCAACACCAAGCTGTGTTGTGCAGTTGATGTGCTGGAGGGAAGGGATGCCATCCAGAGGGACCTTGACAGGCTTCAGAGGTGGGCCTGTGCAAACCTCATGAACTTCAACAAGGCCAAGTGCAAGGTCCTGAACAACGGTCGGGGCAATCACAAGCCCAGATACAGGCTGGGAGGAGAACGGATTGAGAGCAGCTCTGAGGAGAAGGATTTGAGGGTGCTGGTTGATGAGAAGCTCAACATAACCAGGCAATGTGTGCTTGCAGACCAGAAAGCCAACCGTGTCCTGGGCTGCATCAAAAGAACTGTGACCAGCAGGTTGAGGGAGGTGATTCTCCCCCTCTACGCTGCTCTTGTGAGACCCCACCTGGAGTACTGTATTCAGCTCTGAGGCCCCCAGCATAAGAAGGACATGGACCTGTTGGAGCTGGTCCAGAGGAGGGCCACAAAGATGGTCAGAGCACCTCCCCTATGAGGACAGGCTGAAAGAGTTGGGGTTGTTCATCCTGGAGAAGAGAAGGCTCTGGGGAGACCTAATAGCAGCCTTCCAGTACCTGAAGGGGGCCTACAGGAGAGATGGGGAGGCACTCTGCATCAGGGAGTGTAGTGAGAGGAAAAGGGGTAACAGTTATAAGCTGAAAGAGGGTAGATTTAGATTAAATATTAAGAAGAAATTTTTCACTGTGAGGGTGGTGAGACACTGGCACAGGTTGCCCAGAGAAGCTGTTGATGCCCCCTCCCTGGAGGTGTTCAAGGCCAGGCTGGATGAGGCTTTGAGCAACCTGGTCTAGTGGAGGGTGTCCCTGCCCATGGCAAGGTGGTTGGAACTTGATCTTTAAGGTCCCTTCCAACCCAAACCATTCTGTGATTCTGTGACCCTGTGATTCTATGTGCTGGAGCCCAGTTCTTTGTCAGAAGAGAGCCCTGAGGGATGGGGAGTTCATGGTCACTGGTCAGCAGGACACAGTTTGGGGCTTAAGAGAGGTATGTAAATTCCTTCTGACAGCAAGCTGTTGTGGGTTAACCCTGGCTGGATGCCAGGTGCCCACCAGGCCCCTCTGTCACTCCTCCCTTCAGCAAAATAAAGGGGGAGAATAAGATGAAAAACTCATGGATCACGATAAAAGCAGTTTAATTAAAGCAAAGGCCAAGGCCATGCACAGAAACAAAAGGTAAACAAAGATGTTATTCTCTGCTTCCACTCAGAAAGAAATGTCTGCCCGGGAAGGCAGAGCTTCAGTATGTGCAGCAACTGCTCCAGAGACAAACACAGTGACCAATGTCCCCCTCCTCCTGCCTGCCCTGGGCTTTTATGGCTGAGCTGATGTCACATGGCCTGGAACAGCCAATCCGGGTCAGCTGTCCCGGCTCCGCCCCCTCCCAAGCTGTGTTACACACACCCTGCTGGCTGCCAGGGTCACATGCAGCACTGGGAGGGCTGCTGGGGGGGTGCTGGCTCCAGCTCAGCCAGACCCCATACACAAGCCTACCTGTGAATTCACTTGTCATCTTGTGTGAGTCAAGCTGCCTGAAGACACAGGCTCAAAGAGCCATACAGAAGCACCACAGATGCTCAGGGAGCTGTGGAGATTTTTCTGTGAATTTTCATGCTGCTCTGTTTAAACACAGTTGCAAATGCAGCCTTGTTAATGTTTCCCAGGTGACTGGCTTGGGATAATAAGTATACACAAGAACAATTTTTTTTATAATGTTACTTCTCAGGACAATCCTCTCTGTCTCTTAGTGAAAATAAAACTATCCCACTGTCTCTAGGGGAATTTCAGCAAAATGCCAGTCCGGCCTGAGGCACTGATGGGGACACAGCCCATCTCCTCTAAACACTGGCAATTTCAGACACAGAATGGTGGTACATTAGCAGCAAGCACAAGGAAAGAGGGACACTTAAGTGAAATACAAAGCGGGGCTTAAAAGCTTTTCTCATCCTGCTTTATGAAGGCAGGTGCTATCATTGCTGGGCCTCACTAATGAATGTGGTAAAACGCAGTTAACAGTCTGCAGCCAAATATTGGTAATCGCAGACCAAACACATCTCTTTATAACTAGAGACTTAGAACTAACTAAAATCCTGTACAATGGCCAAAGATGCTCCATAGCAGTAACTATCAGCAAAACATAATTTACAAAGTTGATGCTGCCCATGAGTAAGGAATGAGGACTATGCACCACCCTGTGCCTTGGTCTGAGTAGGCCTGTGGGATTGCCTTGGGGATGCTGCAGCTATTTCAGTTGTACTCGAGGCAGGGGTATCAATATATCTTTGCTAGTATCACTGTAGCACCTATAAACTCTATTCTGTTTATTGTCTAGTTAATGCCATATTCAGAGGGACAGCAAGGCACTGTAATATAACGCTCTGGATTAGCAGCTAGCAAAGAGATTGCAACTAATCTTCTGATGCCTCTTGGGAAGTCAAATGAGAAATGGCAGCACAGCTGCCACTGGGAAAAGGGATTTCCCAGGGTGGTGCCTCTTTTTTCAGCACAGAGGAAACTCAGGGAAAACTTCGGGTGGTCGGCAAACCTGAGTGCTGGAGAGAGACCCAGAGAGTTTTTGAAAATATCTTCAGAGGCTGGTAGTAAGACAGAAGAACTCATAAGATTAATCCTGCTAAAATCCTGATAAGAATTAAGCGTGCTCACACCTGCCTGTGCACAGAACAACAAATACTGGCTGATTTGATGCTGGTAATGGTGAGGGGGAAAGGAACGATTTGGCAGATTAGATTCCTAAAGGTTAGCTCCCCAGTCATTGCCTTGCATATGGAGAATAGCACTGAAAATAGTATTCCTAAATTTAGGTTAGCCTTAAACCCTTTTATTGATAATGGAGATGGGAATTGCCAGAAAACATGATGTGCTAGATATTCTTATGCAGAAATATGGAGACTGAAACTGAGCTTCAAACACTTGTGTCATGCTACTGAGAGCTACTGAGAGACTGGGGAGGAGAGCTCAGCAGTTTCTCCCGCCTCTTCCCTTGCCCTGTAGCTGTCTTTCAAAGAGAGGAACCTAAAAGTTCTTTTGGTTTTAGCACCCTTCTTCCAGTGACAGTATTTTGTCTTCAGGATATTTCATTTGCCTTGACCTTATCCTTAGAGCATGGGCTGATCAGTCTGACTACACTATTGCATAAGCAGCAGGTGAATGGCACGTGCCTGTAATTCAGAGGTAGGCAAGCCCAGATGTCTGTTTTACATGGTAATTCAGAGCCTGATAACTCATTCACATGGGTTCCTTAAACACAGGAAAGGAGTGTCTTCTCCAACATCAAAACTTCTGAAAAGCAAGCAATCACTGTTCATAGTGAAACCCCATTCAACCTTCACAACTACATAAAATAAAAATATAGCATAAAAAATAAGAAAACCTACTTCACAAACTCCTGATTGCTAAACCAAGGCATCAGAGTGTGATCAGGCCATTCTTGGCACTGCAGAAATCACAGATATTTTCAAAAATAAATCCCAAAGTTTTACTTCAAAAGTATTGAAAAGTTACACTGCTGCATGGTATTTTTTCTGAAAGATGTACAGGGTAGGTCAGATGATTAAATCGCTGCTGTGTTGGTTTCAAAGAATTAAAAAAAATAAAATTAGGACAATACTCTAGAAATCACTGTACCACACAGAAGTCAGTAGTCACTTTAATTGTGGCTACATTTTGTTTGTGCATGATATACAGGAGTGAACAGCAGAGGGTGTTAGCTTAAAGGAAAACTTCACTATATGGAACATGTCCTCTTTGCTGCAATTCACAACAAAAAAATCAGGTGCTGGGAAGCACAGGTATGGCTCAGTGTAAATGGCACTGGGGAACCCATCCATCGTCTTCTTCAAGACTAAAACAAATAAATTAAAGAATTTCAGACAAACCCCTCTTCCCACCCCAAAATTCTTTGTGTCAAAAGAGAGTATAGCTGAGGTGGTTGAGGTTTTTTTGTCCCATCACAATGATTCAGCAGGGCAGGCTCAGGCTCCAGCTGGGCTGGGACAGCCAGTGTAGTCCCTGTGGCCCGGCTGCCAGGAAGGGCTTTGCCCAGGTGGGCCTGGCCACGGCTCAGAGTTGGATCCTGCCAGGTGCTGGGCACTCTGCACATGGCATCAGCACCCTCAAGTCACACACCCTCATAAGGAGCTCCCAGCCAGAGTTTTAGGGTTACTTACACATTTTGTGGGATTTTCAGGAGCAGCAGCCACTTAAATCAGGAAGAAATAAGTATTTTTGAATGTCTCTGGAAGTGCCTGTCACTTTAGGCACCTCGATGCACCCCGGGGCATGCAATTGCACTGTCTCAGAGACACATTATAGGAGTGTTTGGCCCCTGGCAGGGCTGAGCTCCGAGCAAACAGCCCCAGTGCTCTCATATAAGAAATGGGAGCTCCCTTTCTCACCTGCCTTGCCACACTTATAGGAGAAAAGAGCCATGGGGGCTTCTTTCTTCTGCTAGCAAAGCAGTGTTTGAACAAACACAAAGCGCAAACGTGTCAAGTACAAAAGCAGGCTGGCAAAGGAGAGTGGCACTGACAGGGCTTGAAACTCCGTGCACAGCTGAACCCAGCTGGAGCCCGCAGCAGGTTAAAAAAGATTCTGTTTCCTCAGCCAGGAAACCTTTCTCTGTATTGTCCAGTTGAAAGACCTGGCTTTGCCATCAGCAAGTTTCAGGATGGTAGTTATGTTAATGGTTTTATGCTGTTTATGACTGCTTTTTAGACTTGAATGATTCTTTAATGTAGAATGCAGAATTGCAGAATGCAGAATTGCAGAATGGATAAATGTTCACTTGGTGACTTTCTGGACAGCAGGTCAGAAAATGTTTTTAGTGAAATTTTTTGTAGCATGCCTTGGTATCAGTAGCTGTGCCTTTGTTTTTTAAAGCTTTCTAAAAGCAAAATTATTTTTTCCACTCTTCACATAACCATAGACTCATAGAATCATAGAATGGTTTGGGTTGGAAGGGACCTTAAAGATCATTGAGTTCCAATCCCCCTGCCATGGGCAGGGACACCCTCCACTAGCCCAGGTTGCTCAAAGCCTCATCCAGCCTGGCCTTGAACACCTCCAGGGATGGGGCATCTACAGTTTCCCTGGGCAACCTGTGCCACTGCCTCACCACCCTCACAGTGAAAAATTTCTTCCTATCCAGCAGATTTAAATGGGAATGCATCTAAAAAGACAAATCTAAGCCTCTCCTACAGTATTCACCAGAGGGAATGATTTCACTGTCAGGGCTCAGTGCTGTTTTAGGTGCTGTGGATTATCTCACCCAGCATCTAGCAGCCAGATCAAATGAGACTTCAGTAAGTCTTATGTCATATATGCCAGCCTGAACCAGATGTCTTGGAGACTCTTAGGTATCTCAGGTAGTACTGGATGGATGTCTCTAGGCAATGGGACTTCATCCTGTTTGTTTCAATTCTTTGTGCCTTAAGACAAAAAAAGAAAAATAGAGATTTTTTTAAGTTCTTTGATTTAGACTTCCTCAGGAGGCATATTTGTGGCTTCAGTATTAATGAGCATCACATCTACATCCTGAATCACTGTACTTTCCTCCGGCTCAGCTCAATTAGATGTTAAATCTCTATCCTGGACACACAGGTACTCTTCACCAAGTGCTTGCATTTAGATTTCATCTCTCAGCTGAAAATTGTCAAGCAGGGGTCTTACCACTGACTTGTCTAACTTTCTGTTGTACGTTTTCATTCATAAAAACCTATTTAAGTGAAAATGAGACACATTTTTAAAGTATTACATAGCAATAAGGTGAATATTACAGTAATTAATTGAAGTCCTGTACGTTGGTGACTAGAGTGCCTGTAACAATAACCCCTTAAAGTTACCTGGGGCCACTGCTGGAAAGACCAAAACTGCAGGGCCATTGAGCTCAGTGTTACATAGCTTATAAGAAGACCTAAGCACTTGTGGAAATACTTGTAATGTAATTCAAGAAAAAAAGGCAAAACAGCAATAGATCTGTGTGTCGATACCATGTATAATAACATAAAACTTTATTTTTCATTACGTACTCCACAAGAAGTACTGCACAAGTATTCTCAGATCTGTCTTTGCCAGTTTCTGTGAAGGAGCGGACCTGACCTCTCAGCTTCTCCCTGACTTCTTTGAATTCAAAAGTGCTTGTCAAAGCACCTGTAAACCACATATGCACAAAGTTACACATATACAGGAACAAAAGTTTCAGTGGGAGACACAGTCAGTGGTGGGAGGTGAGGAATATTGTGTTTGGTGCTTTGGCGTGCTGTAAACCTCAAGGTGTTTGCAGTCAAATTGTACAAACTGTGGTTAAAACTGGTCAGACCATTATTTGGATGCATCAAGAGATTTTTAAGCAAGGTAGGGTAGGCTTGGAAAAGGGAGAAAAATGGACCACCTGTTACTAGCCAGCCACCAGTTTGTCACTAGGAAAGTCCCTCTCAGTGGACCAGGTGCGACCCTGCACAAAGTGTTGCACATTTCTAGGAGGAAGGACACCCAAGATGCCCACCAGCTATGGAGAATGATGGGTCTGTGCTCTCTCGTGCCATTTAAAAAGCACATTGCCTTAAGCTTTTCCCTTGAGTGTAACCCATTTCTCTGTGGTAGTAAAATATGTGATCTCCTGCTGCTTGTAGAGACAGAGTTAAGCTAAAGATATGGTATGAAAATGAGAAAGAAGAGGCAAAGAAAATTAATTTTGTCAAGGAAGACATGAAGGAAGTCTATGTGTAGCTTTTATGCTTGAGATGAAAGTGCTCAGTGACAGTGTACAGCTGCTCTTTGACCACGAAGGCTGTCAGAGCTACATAGGACTAGCAAGCACACCACCACTTGTCCCAGCCAGCGCTAACACGGCTAAGTTCACTTAGCCATATATTTAATTAAGAGCACAAACAGACCAACACTCAGCTGCCAGCACTGCAGGCATATTCACAATGTAATTCTCTGAAAACATATTTTTAAATTCATACGCCCAAAAACATTTAAGCACTCAATACCAAGTTGTTAAGTTGAATTGCTGCCTCTTGCTTGCAAGGAAAGGTCTGAGTTTCCTTCATCTGTAAGGCAGCTGTGTAAAAGAAGGGTTGATGGTAAACCCTGGCAAGAACTTTTTTGCAAATTATTTTTCCTTTGGTGATAAACCTCTTATAACATATCCACAGGCAAATTACATACTGACCCCATGTCACCCATCTTGAAGTGGATGAAAAACTGGCCAGTATGTGCCCAAATATGCTTCTGCTCAGAAAAAAAATGGATACCAAAATAAATACTGAAAGGTGTAACACACCTTGCCTTGGTGTCTAGTCTGCAACCATCCTATGAGTTATCTGTTGAATCCAGCAGCATCATGCCTTTTTATGGACAAGTCAGATTATGTATCTATGACCCCCTGCAACAGCAATCCCTACATTTTTGTATGCCTATTTTTATATTTTTATTTTTTAATACTTTGCATGCCTAGCAAGGGCAAAGCTCTTTCTGTTCAAGGTGACTTTCATGTTAGATCAATGAAAACGACAGGAAAGAATAAACAGGCAGCATCTGCGGGTGGTAAATCAATGCAGTATGTGTGAAAAGACTTTCAGAACAAAGCTAGGCTCTGCAGACAGGCAGAGGAGAGGAAAAATGTGAAGAATAGCACAAAGAAGATAAAACATTTTCAGCTTTATTCCCCATCTGTATTCACCACATTCCCTGAATTCACTCCCCACACACATGCCTTGGTAAAAGGTTTGGTTTTCCATTTTAGCCATAAAAAGTGAGTAGATTCACAGGATGTTGTATCAGAAAGAGCACAGGGAGGTGGTAATTCTACTAATTGCTGGTATGTAGAGAGACTATCCCCTTCCAGAAATCCCCCCTCATGGTCCTAGCAAACACAGTGCCACTTCATCTCAGCAAGCTGGGAAAATAATGCCCCAAAGCCCGAAGGGTCCCACACTTCAGTGCTGGACGCTGCCTGTTGTGCTGTACCTGGAGCTCAGGTGCGGTAGCAGCACTGTAGCACCATGTATTGCACCAGCTGCAGCTTTAGGCAGATGCTAACAGGACAACCCAAGGAGGACATAATGTTAGTGATTTAACCTGAGGAGAATGCTGAGATTGAAAAGTCAGCATCCACAAATATTTATTACTAACTCCTGACCCAGATTTTGTTTTCCAGTAGAAGCCACCAAGCTCTGCTTAAAGGCTGAGCCTTCTAGTAGCTGTGTAGCTCTAGCAGCACAGGGTGGATCCTAAACCAACGCAGGCTGCTTGTTGCCAGCGCTGGTCAGTGCAGGCTCAGTGCTGCAATAGCCACCTTCATGTGGCTTCTGGTTGACTTAGAGCACTGGCAAAGCCATTTGCAGAAGAAATCTCTCTCAAAATGTTATAAAGATAAGGGGGAAGGCAAAAAAAATTGTAACTTGTATGTGAAGTCAGATGTGCCATGCTGTGAATTCAAACTACAGTCCAGGATTAGGGAGAGCTTGGCTGGAGCTTTTGAGCTCCTGAGAACAAAGCTTGAGCAGGTTTGAATAATTCTGGTCTGTATCTTTACAGCAAAACCAGGGTAGATTGGCCAGACTGTTCAGGTTAAGCCTTGAGTTTTAGAGCTCAGCTGAGCCTGAAATTCACAGCTTACCTCAGGAAAACTAAAGGTGTTGGAATTAGCCACAGTCCTAAAACCAAAAGCCTTCCATCTAATCCTATCTTAATCACTCCTGCAAAATTCAGTGACAGTAATCATTATTTTAAACTACTGAAACTGAAGATGATAGTCCCAACGTCACAGAAGAACCACTCAGATGCTGGGGAATAAATGTATCAATGAGATCAAAGGCGAGCTCTAGGAATTAAAAAAAAAGGCCACCTTGGCAAATGAGGGCCTGTAACACATCACCATATTTCTTTTTATGCTGAGCCATACAATGGTTGCCTGGAAAATCTTGTATACCTGTCCATAACCATTTTTCTCCAGATGAAAGGCTACTTCCAGAGGAAAAAGACAAGAGTAGTCTGAGGAAAAGTTCTAAAATACCCCTGTCTCAGCAGCTTCCCTGAAAACTATGGCATCTCCAGTCCTAAATCTCTGTCCCTTTTTGACCTTCTTTCCTCTCTGCTGGAGACACAGGACATAAAACAAGGACGAAGTGTGTAGGGATCTTCAGACTCCACATCACTGTCTGACATAAAGTCAGCTTACAATCACAAAACTGGGCTGGAGACCAGAGCATGCAAGTGGCTGTGACTACATGTCTCAGCCCGTGACCTGAACTTCCTTACATCCTTTCCATAAAAGCCTCAGGCAACTAAAGATCATGTGGAAAACAAGGGGGCAGAGAGGCAACTGTGCAGATGCCACAATGCTCAGCTCTGAGTTACCTGTGGAGGAAACTGGAGCAGGGAACACCACTGCAGATGGATGATAACACCTTCTAAACCTGCTAAGGACTGAGATGTGGGGCAATTTTCAGAGGAAGGGGTGGCACTGTCAGTGCTGAGACTCCAACCTTGAGAGGTTGTTGGAGTGGAATAAGAACTGGGCAAAAAGAGCTGATGTTCAGTTTAGGCCACCAATCTGTTTGTATTTGTTTGCTGCTAACCTTTTCTTACAGCCCTGTAATTAGAAGACCGAGCTTACGATGTGCTGGAATCAATCCTCACACAGTTTTGCCGTTCAGCGTGTTTTCTGTTAAATTGGAACCTCGGTACTACTAAGCGGTTTGAGGTGTGTCTCTCCAGAAGCAGCCAGGCTTTGTCAGCAAACCTCATCTTGTGACTTGGTTAGGGACAGCACTCGCTTAGGGCGGTTGGCCTGGCACCAGGACCAGTGTGGGGAGGACTAACATTGCTAACTGCTCAGTTTTCAAGAGGAGCCAGTATAATCCTGCACCCTTTTCTGCCAAGCACCCCCTCCTCCCAGGAGAAGCATCTCACAGCTGGGGGGAAAACCTCAGGTTTGATGCTAATACTTGCCATTTATCAAGAAGAGGTGGTTACAGGTGGCTCCAGATGCACTTGGAGCAGTGTGAATATATGGTTAAGAGCAGCTATGTGATCTCCCACAGTGTCATTTATCAAAGGACTGAGCCCTTTGGAGCTCAGTTGTATTTATGCAGCAGTCAAGCTAGCAGTGTTCTCACTAGGCAAGAAAGGAATTGTAGAATCGTAGAAGCATTTAAGTTGGAAAAGACCTTTAAGATCATGGCGTTCAACTGTAAGGAAATAGCCGTGGAGGAAAAGGTCTTTTGCACACCTGTGGGGATTGAGTCAAAGTTTCTTATACAAACTTTTTCTATGGAGCTGCCCTTTGATGTGGAAGACAGGACATTGATCTGATTTTATGGTTCCACAATTGAGTAGGAGGTTACTGATGACTTGCTAAGGACATTCAATCTCAAAATCTTTTCCATTTCCTCCAGTTCCATCAGCTGGACTCATAAAAGCCTTTACACTTATTTCCCCTTTTAATCTTGCTTCCCTTGGAGCTCAGGAGCTTCATGGTCACAGTACCAATATGACAGCTAACTGCAGGTGTTCTCTTCCTATGCCTTTCTTTTGCTCAACTGAGCAGTCTAGTACAAAGCAGCTTTTTAACCTTGTTGTGCAGCACCAATGAATGCATGTAATGCTGAACGCCAGGGGCTGAGTCCCAATCCTGGGGGTCCAGAGTTTCATCCAGGATGACAAATACAGGTGGGGGTGAATATAATTATTTTCTTTTTTTGGTTTTTTTTTGGTTTTTTTTTTTTGCTTTGTAGGCTATCTTTCTTTATCAAAAAGAAACAGAAATGTGGGGGGAAATGAATAGGGCAGGTGCTATCTCAGTGGTTGGAAAAGAATTACAAGGAGGAAGTTGGAACATAGCCTTGGCCAGTCCCAAAGCCCACCACTGCCAACTTGGTATGAGGCAGCACAAGGAACCAGCAACCTGGATTTCAGTGATCTGGTTATGCTCTATTGACAGAACCTGAAATTGGGCTGTCCTGGTCAAGCTCAGCCATCTGGCAAATCTAATTGGAAAATTCATCTTGTTGACAAACCACCATATAATAGTTGTCTCTTTAAAACAGATCTGTGGAAAGTATCAAGCATATGAAAATATAACATCCTGTACATCTGCAGCACAGTGTGGAACTCGGTACAGAGCTCGTGTTGTGCAAACGGACCAACAGGAATGTTCGAATGAAAAGAATTAATCATCCTGACAATTCCCAGGTTTAATACAAAGCAATGCAACAGAACATTTAACTAACTCAGGCAGGACAAAAGTCTTGCGGGCTGCAATAGGGAAAATTAATAAATGTTATCCCATGACAGGTGCTTCCTGAGGTCAGACGGCATGCCCAGAAAAGAACAGTGAAATGGATCCTTAATAACAAGTGAAAAGGGAATTCATTCATCACCATCCGCATCTCTATAATAAATCAATCTTTAAACATAGCTTGTCTAAAGGACTAACAGTGATTGATGATCACCCTTCGCGCAGAAGAAGAATTTGCCATTCAGACTACCTGTGCTGCCAGTTTTGATCCTGCGCTTGGTTAACATTCCTGTTTGTACTTCTCACAAATTTGTATCGCACCCTGTGGAATACTAAGGTAAGTTTTCTTCAGACATTTTTTCAAGAGGATCCCAGTCTTCATCACTGTGGGGTAGCGTACAATCCATCTCCACATACTTAACAGTATGTATGTGCAAACTGTCCCACACGCCATTTTGTTCATGTCATTGGAATTGCACATGTTCAGCCTCAAACACACAGTCATCACATGAGACATAGGGGAGATGATGGTGTCAGTGCTGAATTAGTGTGAGGGAGACGCATTCTCTGCTAAAATCGTGAGCAGGTGGATTCCAAAGTCCATGTGATTGAAAGCCATTCTTGGGGGTAAAACAGATTTTCAGTTCAACAAACATTTCATTTAAGTATCTTTTCTACAAAAATGTATAGGGCTTCTCCATTCATTTGTAGTACCATTTCCTCCAGAAAACCAAGGTGTTCAGAATGTCCACAGTAGAAATACTTCTTTCCAGCTATCCTGTCCTAAAATTTCATGGATGCAGTGATATAGTGATAACACCTCCATTTTTTCCTCTGAGTAGAACAAATCCCCCGTGACTCCCTATAACCAGGGACCCCATGTGTGTGCCAGCTCCATTCTCCAAGAGAAAACTCCTGGATATCATGGAGTAAGTAAGGAGCCTGACCTGCACAACAGAAGATAACATAAACTATCCAAACTGCAACTTCCAGGACAGATCATTTCAGAATTACAGTTTTTCCTAGGTCTGAGTCCTCCCTGAATCAGGCTAGGCAGAAATTTCAATAATCTCTCTCACATCCCACTGAAGTATCCTGGCTGCAAGGCCATTCTGTCTGCACAAACTCCATAATTCTCCTTTACTAAATAAAAACATCTGCATGCCTTTTTTTGCTACACGCTGGGACAGAAACAGGTATCAAAACCTCAGAAATTTGCCAAAACTGATAGCTCAGCGTTCGCCTGAGAAATACTTACCTACACAGACACTGGATAGGATTTTCCTGGCCAAGGGTACACCTGAACTAACTGCCTAGAGTAAGCATTTGTAATATGCCTAAAGGAAGCATCGGAGAGGATATGTCTCTTCAAACACAGTTTTCCTCCATTAACTATAGAAATATATATATATTTTTAATACCCTCTCCTAAATGATGGCATCAGGCTATTCTCATTTCATATTAATGGCTGTTAAAAATGTGAAGCACAGAGTGGAGCTTGAGATTTTCGGTGTGTTTGCATATAGAAGCACAGCCAGTAAATCAAGCCCAAGAGAATCAGGGTATTGAGTATGGTACTTTCAGTTCTCCTACAGCAGGGGACACCCCTTCGTCTGAAAATAATGTGGCACCTTCTCCTTCTCTGAGTGGCTCCTTGAGATTTGGTAATAAGCACCACAAGCAGCTCCAGGTGTTGTCTCCACACTGGCCTCAAAGGAGTCTCTACCAGCTTTGTCATAAAACAGATGTGACCTCCCTGCATCAGTAAAATCAAACCAGAACATTTCACCCACTCCATTGTACTGGGAATTTACATCACAAGAGCAAGGTACTAGCAACATAGGAAGACCTTTGGTGGGAGCTGAGCATTTCTCTGTGTTTGGGACACTTTCTGTTCATTGCTCTGTTTCTTTTAAATTTCAGGGCCAAAAAGTCAAGGTTCTTGCCATGCTACCATGGTTAACATTGCGCTAAGTGAAATATTTAGTGCTCAGAAGAAGTGTACTGCATCAAAGAGAGATCCCTCAGTCAAAGAAGGTGCTTCCTCACTGTTATTCTAAACAGCCACAAACACACAGAAAGACCACAACAGGAGCAGTATGGTAAAATGCCTGAGCTCCAGCCAATCCCAACTTAGAAGAACCTTTCTTGAGCAGAGGAATTGTCTTCTGTATTTCTGTCCCACTCATTTGGCCACTGATGGGAATTAATTCCTCATATATCTCTGCAAAAGCCTCTCTAACAACATGCAGAAATCTATGCTCAGCTGCCGAGATGTCCTTGGCTCACCGTATCACTGACTCTCTCAGGGCCCTTCAGTCCCTGGGTGCAGGTCACACAGCACGCCTGTCACTGCCATTTGAAATCTGCAATAATGATGTTACATTCCAAGTATCCAGAAGAGCCAGGAGGCCCAGACACCATCTGGTGAGGTGAACTTGTCTCTATTACTCTCTGTTTAATCACGCAGCAATCTTTAATATTTGCTAATTCATTCAGAAAGATATGTGGGCTGTAATAATAATATCAATCTAAGAATATTCTTCATCTGAGAAAAACATCTAAAAATAGAAGAATCAAAGTGTAGAAGAGGTAATAAAGGAAAAGACAGGGGACATCACTGGTACATCAAAGCAGTGAGGTCCAGTTAGAAATGTGTCATGTATATGGAGCACAAAAAAGGTCTGTTTAAATTGGCTTCCATAAAAGCTAGAATTCACCAAATATAAATGTACCACTGGGTTACAATATCTGCATGTGTACACATTAATTGTCTACCTTCTGTTTCTGTTTGGTCTAGCATATCTTTTCTTTCCATGTATGAATACATACATCTGCCTGGAAATTGCATAGGTATCTAAAGTGAAGCTTGCAAGAATTTTTAATGTCCATTCACCTTGATATGCCAAAAATATTAAGAATCAATCTTCACCTTCTTAACAGAAAGCCCCAGACAACCATACAATTGTGTCACTACATCCACAAGTCATAATTTGGTTGAGGTGAGGATCTTCAGTGCTAAATGTACTACCTCCCCCCGACTGTGTGTCATTTCAAATGTCATGTCTTGGACAGTGAATATCATACACTTTTTAGATAGAGAAAATGAATTTTCATTTGGATTTTTTTTTCTGGGTTCGGTCACCTATCCATTACTTGGGAGCTAAAAGTAGAAATGCTCTTAAATGTGTCAAGGTGCAATTCCTGATTTAATTTATAATGCCATAACATTGAAGCAATTCCTCTGCCTTCAGAGTAGCACTGGCATTATATCAAATGTCATAGAGAAGAATTCAGCCCTTGGTCTAAGTCTGTGTTACCAAGAGGTTATTCTTTGAGGGCAAAGCACCTCATCTGTTGTTCTCATGGAACAGTCCCCACCAGTGGAAAACCTTAGGACAGTGGAAAAGTCAGCACCAGTGTAAAACTGGGTGGTCTCCCTGTAGCAGGTCTTCCCAGATGCCTTACAGACCAAATCAATGAAAAAGGAGTTTTAGAAAAGGCATTTCATAAGAAAGACCCATGGTCAACAAATCAAATATGTCTACTGCAAACAAAAAATACTCAGACAAATACAATTTTCCATTCTCTCATCTAATATTGATACTTTTCAGAAGCACAACTGAACCTCTGACACTGTTCCTCTTTCATACCTCCAAAGTAAGTCTGCAAAACCATAGATAATTTAGCAATAACTAGTCAGTTTATTTTGATTCAAGGAATAAAATTTCACAGTTACAGGTGCTAAAAATCTTTCCTATCTGCAGCCTCATCTATTCCTTACAAGCTCTTTCACCACGCACCCTTAATGTGGCTCCTTTTGCTCTGCGCAGTGGTGCGGAGGCTGTCTTGCCAATCCTTGCTGCTCCATGTTGACTCTAATAACTCTGGTAAAGTTGCTTTTACCAGGCTCTGAAGACTTTTCTACAGCCAAACTGTGCAAGCAACAGGGATGATCTGGTGAGCGGGGAGTTGAAGCCCTCAGCGACTGAAGAGTTTGAAGCCTTGATGAATGCCAGGATGATGAAATGGAGAATGAAGATGCTAGAAGAGAGCAGGTACTCTTTAGTAAGAGAAAACACTGACCCACCATGAGCTTGGATGTAACAGTTTAACAGTGCCCCCCAAAACACACACCCTGAAATTTATCATGTAACAGATGACTCCATGACTACAGTGACAAAGCAATAGTCCTGTGTAAAAATTTAAAAATAGAAAGAAACAAAGCAAACAATTTGTATACTCTATTTTCCTTCATATATTTCATTGGGGGGATCTTTTTGGTTTCAAATTATGGTACAAAACCCACTTGTATAGTAGAAAACAAAACTGTGGGAGGCATCTTAAGAATAAAGTTACATACAGGGTGGGGAAGCAACAGCACAGATTGAGTACATAGAGAGTAGGAGATTTGAGTATGATTCATAGCTACCACTGAAAACTCTGATGCTGAGGGTTTAAAAATCAAAAGCATGCCTTTGAAAATTGTGTATAAATGTACAACATCAGCACTTAGGTACACAAAAGAAACATTCTGATTCTTCCTGGGCAACCTAAGAGACAGGAATCTGAAGTTCACCTGTGTGAGGTTCAGGAAATTTCTTGACTATGTCCTATAAACTGACAGTATCTGTCCGCAGGACAAAAACATTGCTGGATTAAAATACTGAAAGGTATTGTGGCCACACCACTGTCTTAAATAAAATGAAAGATGCACTGCTAAATGAGTGTTCCCCATCACACACAGTTCACACTGTTTATTTTCTTTACTCAGTGGGTGTGCTTTCTATGCACCTTCCCAAGATGTTAAAAGAAACCATTCTGGTCTTACTCCCAGAATCTGGACAGAGTTGTCCTTCCTCTCCACCCTCAGATACCCCAACACACCTGTCCTACACCAACAGAATTGCACTTTCTTCCCTTGCACATCTCCATGTTTCATTCTTTATGGGGAAAGAGACAGAAAGTTTAACACACTTGCCTCTTTCAATGAGGGGACAACCCGGACAGAGGAAAGAGTTGTTTTGGCCAAGTTGCAATATGCTATCAATAGAAAAACAGAAGCTAAATCTGGAGGCTGTTGGAGAACCCTAACAACACACAGCTGCAGTAAGTAACAGATGCAAGTATAGCTGAATCGACAACAGCTGCGTATCAAACAAGCCATGACCAACAGACGGGAACACTGCTTTATTATGATAGCCTTCTCCAAACACTGAAAGAATGATCTGGAAAATGAGACTGGAAAACAAGTGGATGCTAAAAATTCAAAATCCTACTGTGGGAAAGCCAGCCAATCCACTAGACTGGCAGGTGCCACACCTGTTACACTCTCGAACCCAATTCGGAAGAACTAGATTTGCCACAGAAAAGGAGAGAAAACAATCATTTTCAGAGGTCTCCCACCCATCCCATATTGTCAGTTACGGTAATTACCAGTGTAATTGCTTCAAGTTATATCTCATCATAAATCAAAAAGGAGATTTTGGCTCTGTTAGCTATGATTTGCTACTGCATCAGGCAATGCAGTCTATCACTGTGCATCATATCTGTACTTCACTCTGAGTTGTTTTCTGATTTAGCTTTTTTACTAGATCACCATTTTGGAAAATCAACAGGGAAATAATGTGAAATGCACATTGATTTTAGGCATACAGAAGAGAGAGAAGACTAGGAGGACAGGGAGAATAATTTTTCTATAGAAACAAATATGTGTTTTTAAAAGTATTTATAAAAACAGTGGTTGAAATAACAAATAAGAGAGTTAAGTATTTGTGGTCTTGTTCAATCAAATTGTTTTATTTGAATTACCTAGACAGACAATCATTAGCCTGCTAACAGTCAGCGGGAATTTGCCAGGACTTCATTCACTCTCTTACAAACATAAAGAGCTAACTAACACAATAGGAGCCACAAGCATACATGCTAAAATAATACTGTGTTAAATATATTAGTTCTGGAATAAATAAGACAAGATTACACATCAACATGATAATGAAGCTAATCTACACTAAATAACTAACACTATCACTTAATCATTATTCACTTCTGTTAATGATGTTTTCCAAAGTGGGAAAAACAGGAATGGGTTGTTGATTCCTCCTAACAATCGGGAATATTTCAGCTGAGCACAAACCACAAACATTGCAAAATGCTCCATTAATTCATACAGGACCCACAGTTCTGTGGAAATCTAAGGTTTCCTAGAAATACAAGGCTTCATCAACCACCCATATAAAAGCCATGTAGCTGAATCCATGTTATCTTTGAGAACACAAAAATCCATCTCTATGTTGGGCAATGCTCATTCAAGTTCAGGAGAAATTACTTCCTCATATAACAGAGGCATGTACACATGGAGTCAGCAGCACCATAGGAAGAAGTGTTGATTAACACATCAAGTAGTTACAAAACAGAGCACAATCAGGTTTATTTAAAAAATATATGTGTATCTGGAGAGTTCATAAGAAGTGACAAGACAAACCTTTGGAAAGGAAATGCAGGAATTGTTGATGGCATTAAATGCTTTTAACACATCAGATGCATACTAACATTCAAAGAAAACTATTGTGTATAAATATGAAGAAAAAGCCTTTACTTCAGGCAAACATATCAGTACTATTGAACTTTTTTGAAAGTTAAAAGATATCCAAGTTATCCAGGTACTGGATATTACAAGGAAGAGACTATGTGGGAGGATTATGCCTCTTTCAGCTAAACCAGTTCCCAGTTTAACAGATTGCTTTTAGAAATCTTGAAAAAATAAGTATAACCTAGTTACTGTAAAAGAGATTTAGCTACCAAAGTTATTAGCTTTAACTATTAAAGGTATTTACAGCTATTCAAAACATTTCTCTGAGATGCTGACTCTATTTTTTAAAAATCTGCCTCAATCAAGAAATACTGAAGTATTGAAAATGGCTGCTAGGAAAATCAGGTAAGGGATCACTCTGATGAACATTTGTGTGTCCAGTGTATGAAGGGCAACAATGGAGATTTCAGGGTTATGTAGGTGTCTGAAGATTAAAACAGGGTGTTTCACCTCATAAGGACTTTTTGCAATTTAGGCTCCTGACTTGACTATCCAGCCTTATTTGAGCATTATAAAAACTCCATGAAGGGAAAGCGCATTGCTAGATACCTAACATTTTTAATATCTGGTCCACAGAGACTAACTGAACAATTCATTAGCCCAGCAGAGCTTTCCAACACCTCACCCATGTTGTTCAACAATCACTCATATCAACACAAGGTACTTTCCAACCCTAACCATTCTACGATTCTGTGTTTCTATGAATATGACTACGTCTGAGGGTGTTAACCTGTATAGGTGAATCTCAAGAAGGACAGGGAACTGCTGGAAAGAGTCCAGCACAGAGCCACAAAGATGATTAAGGGNCAGTGAGGGTGACAGAGCACTGGAACAGGCTGCCCAGAGAGGTTGCTGAGTCTCCTTCTCTGGAGACATTCAAAGCCCGCCTGGATGCGTTCCTGTGCGATCTGATCTAGGTGTTCCTGCTCCGGCAGGGGGATTGGACTAGATGATCTTTCGAGGTCCCTTCCAATCCCTAACATTCTGTGATTCTGTGATCTCGCACACCTGGTCCTCAGCACATATTCAACTGACAGGCAGTAAGTGTAAACTAATAGTTCATACTAGACCTGAACCTTGGACAGAAGGAAAAAAAAATGTTTTCTTTATTCTCTTCACTCTTTAAAATGAAATTCAGTATTAACACAGCTGAAATAGATGTGTATGTCAGGGGTCAAGTAATACATTTGATATAATTACAAAATTAGATACACATATACTCTGCTTACTAGCCAGTACTAAGGTTGGTGTTATTGTGTCTTCAGTGCTACTATAAATGTTAGGAAAATTAAGGTAGCATATGTCAGAATGTGCTTTATTCAGTTCTTTCATTTGCTCTGAAAACACCTGAAGAATGGTTTCCGAAGGAGGTGAAAGAACCCCATCACACAGGACAAGGGAAAGCAGGCTGGTCTAACACCCAGAAATGCAGAAACCTGGTTCCTTGTGTGGGGATTAACTAAAGGCCCATCAGATCTGCTTAATCCCTAATATTTATAATTTTCCAGAGCTACTTCTTTACCTTCAAATTCTTCTCCATTGCTAGACAGTGAATTTCTTCCTCCCTGTTTTACTTCCCTTCTGGAGACAAACAAAAGATCATCAGAGTCTGACATCCTCTTGCTGGGACATCTTTTGTCTACTGCTCTCTTCTTCTTTTTCTTTTTTCCTTTATCTTCTTTCACAATACTTCTCTTTGCTTCTCTTCCTTCATCTTCCACAGATGACTGAGGATAGGGCTTTGTAGTCTCTCTGTCCAAGCTAGAAAATCAGACAAGGAAATTCAGTAAGCTAAAAGCACACTTATCGTATACTATTTTACATCCTTTTATACATTACATAGATTTCACCTTTTCCCACATTTCACAGTACTGACAAGAGGACTTATCACACGCTTGACCATTTGACAGGGCTATAAATGTCTTACAATTCAGTTCCCCTTTTATTTATAAAATAAGTAGAGAATAGCCTAAAACAGAGCTCTGGCCCCAGCTCTGTCTACCTTGTATGACTCCAAAAATAATTTGGGCAATAATTGTCTTTTACAGTGAGGGTCCAGAGCACATAGTATTTTACTTTGCATATGGAATTTGTTAGTTACATATGCAGAGTGCTTGTTCTGCCATAATTATTTCTTTCCACTGTGATGGCAGGAAAACACCCCAAACAGATGCTAGCATCTGATACTAAAATGACAAGTTATATTAGTACCTCTAAAGATGGCTCCAAGGAGACCTAATAGCAGCCTACCAGTACCTGAAGGGGGCTGTAGGAGAGGGAAACACTCTTTGTCAGGGAGTGTAGTGACAGGACAAGGGGTAACGGGTACAAGCTGAAAGAGGGTAGATTTAGACTAGACATTAGGAAGAAATTTTTCACTGTGTCTTAAAAACATCTTGCAATTTAATGCATAGCTTTATATCACAACAAATCTCTTAAAAGAAAAATAAGGTCTACAACAAATAGAATCTCCATCTCACCTTTCAGCAACCCTCTAACAGCTTCCTGGGGGCTAAGCTTCAAACCATCACATCCCACAAATATTTCCAAAATGAAAATAAGGCAATAAATTGCCAGATAATAAAATGATAGGACAGACAGTTAATGCTCTTCTGACTGACATGTTTGTGGGTCAATCACTTGGTTTCATGTGTAGAGCAAGCAGTACAGCATAGTTGAACCCAAAGTGCAACATTTAGGATTCACATAAAATAATTTCTATGTTTTTAGGTTCAAGCATACTTACGTCATACAGTCCACTATCTGCACCATTCTTATGTACCGACAGGAAAAGGCATACTTTTCTTGGCTGATTTTAATAAGCCCACTTCTTACACAGTGTTCCTGCAATAACACAATCAACATTGATCTAATTTAAATCTAAATCTCAGAAACAATGAAGATAAATATGTATCAAAAGTCAACTTAAGGTAACTGTAATCAGCCTCTAAATAGTGAAGATAAAAGTTTCAAGTACAAAATATATTTTCTTAATATGCACTACAAAAAACACAGTAAGATTATTATAATGGTTTACAAACAAACAAACAAACATAATGAAATGAACGGAAAACTATACTGACTATGTTTCTAATTTTAGCAGCATGGAGCTTGTGAAAGCCACCAAATGGATTATAGAGGAAAGAACAGAGCATGATTTAAGAATAAATTATCCTATGGAATTTCTTACATCATAACTATTACATGAGCTCTTCACTGAGCCCTGAAATGTGATTTACTTTGGTTAGCTGGAGACAGGGACTGGGACAGGGAGCTCCTGGGACAGGGAGCTCATTAGCCTGGAGTGTTGTATCTGCCTCATCAGAAATAGAACAATGGTAATACCATTGCCAAATTGGTATCAATTTCTAGGTTTACTTACTTTCCTGTTGTTGAACATCAGAACTGTGTAGAGTTTGTCACCCATTTCCACCTTCTTCGGTGTTGCTATGACAATGGCAGGCACATAATAATCATTTCCTGCCTGTGCCCCAGTTCTGGCGAACACATAGTCTCCAACCTGCACCTCAGGAAAGCATCAGTTTGCAAGAACCATGTAACTTGTGAGTTTTACAAGACACAGAAAGTAAATTCTAAGGTATTTTTACATGACTCATCATTCTAACATGTTTCCAGGCTTTAATATGGACCTTTAAAATAAAATAAGAACTTGGTCCTTGCATGTACTGATCACTCACAATTTCCACAGAATTAGGGAAAAAACACAAAGGAAAAAAAAAGGTCAGAGTGCTACTAAATGTACCAGGGCTCAACTAGCAAGCCCAGCTGAATGAGGAAATTCTTACAACTCTTCACTCCCTTAGACTTTGCACAAACTTAGATGTTTTTAATGACTTTTTAAGCCATCCTTGGGAATTTTAGAGAATTCTATATGTAACTGACTTATACAAAATGGTTTTAACACAGAAGTCACAATTTTCCATCACATTCTGCAGATCTCTAGAGTTGTATGTTCCCCTTACAGAACACCAGGAACTACCAGATCAGAATTTGCCTTAATTTCAAACAGAAAAAAAAGACATGTCTCCATTTTTAAGCATAACAAAGCAGTTATAAAAATGCTTCTTGTATTCAAAACAGCTGTATCCATTCTGTATCCATTATCTCTCTCATGTGTAAAACAAGAATCACCTGAAAAAACAACTGTGATTACAAATAGTCAGCTGCTAAATTTTAAATAAAACCAGAAATGGAATAAGATCTTTTTTTCATTACTGTTATTTGCCTTAATATAAGGTTATCTGCTGGATTTCAAATATGCTGTGAAAAACAAATGGTTATTACCTGCTGTACATTGTGTATCACAGAATCATAAAAAGCTCTCTTTGATTTGTAATCTATGTGCTAGGAAACAGTAATTCTGCTGGTAAATAGCTCACTTTTCTTATATGTGTGGGCAAATATTCATGTTTAATAAATAAAATAATAAATAAACAAAAGAATAGGATTACAATGAAAACAAGCTCCAAACAAAATGAAAAATAGCATGTTACTACCACCAAAACCTCTTCTTTAAAATAAATAGATGTATTTAAAAGATTTTTTAAAAATCTATCCTTTATTTTATGTGTGACCAAATGAACAAAACTAAAAAATGCATATTTGCTGTAATAAAAAAATATTTTTTTTTCACCTGCAGACATGGGCATGGCATAGCACCTCCCACAGGTATAGTGAACTTCTCAGGTACAATCCAGGTCTCCCCATTGCTTAAGTCAACAAGTGCACAGGTAGAACTGATATTCTTTACCACAGTTCCTAAAAAACAACATAATAAAATATTCTAATAATTTTTCTTTTACTCCTTGTGGAAATTTTTTTTTTAAATCCTATGGGCTGGCATACATCACTGAGGTGAAATGTCTCTATACTATACATTCTTCATTTTCTTTTAGCTAGTGTAAGCTGTGCTAGACCAATAGAGAAGTTTGTGCCTAAAAAAAAAATACAGTCTTAGTAACCATTCTTAATAATGCCATAAAAATAAAAAGAAGAATAATTTTCAAGCCCAGGTCTGAAATTTGTAAACTGATCAGATGGATGATTCTTGACAAAATAAAAATATTACTACAGTTTAAAGTATATAGTTAAAAAAAACAACCCACAAGTAAAGGTAACATGAAAATAAACACGTACACACACAAACAATTTTTAAAATTAAATAACAGAATACAATTTTACCTATTAATCATTCTGGCTCAACACTCAACACAAAGGCAGAAGTATTTAGTGGATTATTTGAACACAAGCAAAAGTTTGGCCTTTGCCAAACACTCAACAGAAACATTCAAGGGAGACATCAAAGAGGGATAGATTGATACTCTTGGATACTCAGTGACTTAAAAGGTTTTCTTTCCTTATTCTTCCTATATAAATGTACCATTGCTTTCTAGCTTTAGAAAATGTGTGTCTTTTTATAACTATATATATGTGCACAAACAAGATATATATTAATTTTTCATGAATATACACATGTATTATTAAACCCGATTAAGGCAGAAATAGCTAATTATGACCAAAACTAATGTTTTATCAGTATTCAGAAACTCTAAAAAATATTTAAAATGTGGACAAAAATATATACCTGGATAATAAAATCCTGTGACGTCTGATCTTGCAATCACCTTTTGGCTTTTATGAGTCACAAATACTTGGCCTTTTTGTCTTTTTTTAGATTTTGACTTCACAGTTTCTTCTTCAAATCTCTGTAATTTGATACAGTTATTTTTTTCCACAACTAAGCCAGTCAGCCTGAATCTATCCTTTGGAATCAATTACAAATTTAGGCAATGTAATGTTATGACCTCTCCACAGTAAACTGGAATTATTTTAAACATTCAGAAGAGTTATAAACAGAGGAAGCTATGTTACAGGATGTACTCCTGGATAAAATAATCTAAGAGTTTTCACGATAAAACCCTGTTTTACATATTCATAACAACACCCATATTTTCAAGTGTTCCAGCAGAAATTTACGCTGATGAATTATAACTCTTGCTGCCATATTCCTAGGAAAAAAAGTTACAAAGGTGTACGATTCATATTCAAGGATGAGGTAAGGAAAAATCAACTGATTTTGCAGTGCTAGTGAATGTGCTATACACATCCATTTTGTCCAGATAGGTGGGTCTTCACAATAATCTAATTTTAACCAAAAGTACCTCACTGTATGGAATAACTGATTAAAAAAATCAAATACAGAATGAAAAATTAAGAAAAAATCTTAGAGTGTCTAGAAAAATGTTTATGTACAAACTATGAATTAAAAATTAAAATTGTCATCAGTTTTAAAACATTCCAGCTCAGCAAAATATTAAACCACATTTACCAGAGCTGCCACTGTCCATCATTCTGCCCTGCTCGTTCGGGTTCTTCATATACTAATTCTTCTCTTGCGGGGCAGCACCCCAGACTACAGCCCCTGTACCATACCACAGCCACACAGAGCACCAGAGCTTACTGTTGAACTGCTCAGAAATCAGGCGGGCAGACCGTGCACTCGATGGTGAGAACTGAAATGGGGCTGGCTGTAGACCAACTCAACTCCTAGCTGAAGTCAGTGACTACAATTAGTAGTAACTGAATGAAGAATGTAGAAAAGCACCATGGATCTCATGCAACTGAGGCAGGGAGCCATGGGAAACGCAGTATGTGAAAAATAGTCAGAGACTCACAAAGCGCAAGTGGCTTTAGTACGAATATACTATCGGGTTTTCCGAGCGTCTGCATACTTGACTTTACAGTCACCATATTCTTTTAGCTTAAAATTTTATGGAGTCTCAGTGTTATCTGCCTTTAAAGTAAATCATGTTCCTGAATACCTTTTTTCCTAGAAGAAAGAATTTCTTCCCATTCAGGGCATCTCTCTTACAGGAAGTTTTGAGAGGATCAGGGTATTATGTGTATATGTCAGGCTGTGAAAGAACACTTTATGTTTTGCTTTTTCTGAGAAAATTAAGAAAACTGGTTATATAAATCAATTTTCTTTCTAATATTAAAAAGCCTTTAAGCCCAGTATTTCTATAAATACATTTTAATAATCATCTAGAATAACAATGGAATTTATATTTACTACAATAATAGCAAATCAATTCTTGAAAGTCTGCTATTTTCTCCATACTGCTTGCAATAATGTTTCTAAATATAAAGTATAAGTATGCAATGTTAAATAAATCACTGACTCCCCATTGATTTTTAAAACATATATTTATTAGCCTACCTCGTAAAAAGCTTGCAAGCATCCATCTCTTACATAGTTCCTTTGAATCAGAAAAACATACAGCTTGAAATATCAAACTTTTCCACACATCTACACACTGTTCTGAAAATCAACTCACAGACTGAAAACCTATGCTTGCTAGGGTGAGTATGACCTGCTTCCTTGTCTGACAACATTTTTCTTCCTAAAAATATATATTTTCCCTAACAGGCAATAACAATGGAAAAGACGGGAATAACCTTGGCTAAATCATTTGTTCTCATGTTCTCAATTTCACTATAACTATCACAAACTCTTTTTTCCAATCCCCCATACAAAAATCACAAACAACCCTAAAAAAAGTCCTAAATAATAAGCAAAACACACACACAAAAAGGCAAAGAAGTATTTCACCTGGGAAATAGTTGGGTTTTTCTAGTTTATTCTTCACCCCTATAGAATATAAATTATATCAACACTCCTGTTTTTCAGACTCAGTTTAAACCAGAGGCTCTTCACAACGATTAACTGACTTTGAAGTACAACCTAACAAAGGCTAATTTGAGTGCAAAGACTTAAGAGCTCCACAGACACAAAAAAGGTATTTGGGTAAACCATTTGCTTAATTCCTCAGGCTCCAAAGGGACAGCTGCTGCTGAATATTTATTATCAACTGATTTGTAATGCTTGACTAATAACTTGGACAACTTCCAGCACTCTGTGTTAATCCAAATACTAAAGACTGAGCAGGCATCCACAATGAGGATGCCTAGTCTTGTAGAATTCAGGTGGCTCAGAAACACGGTCTAAATTCAAATCTCTCTCCCCTGCCTCTCACACAGCCTTTAGGTGTTCAGCACAACTGACACAGACACTGTCAGAGAGCTCATTCCTGCGATATTGTTCTCCTGTATTTTTGTTACAAAAGAGCCCTGTCTGATTCTCAGCAATTCCCACCCTGCGTAGGTCTGCTTCTGTTGAAGGCAATGCATGAAACCACATGAGGTGAAGGAGACTTTGCTTCCCCCTGCCAATACCTGTTGAATTTTTAAATTCCCTCTCAAAAAGATCAGTTTTTGCACTTTCCTACTGTGAGAATAGATTGGAAGACTATCCACAGATCTCCATGTATCTTGGCTCTAACTTTGGCTTTTCACAATCCTGACATCTCCAGAGCCAAGCAACTCCTGCGTTATCCAGGCTGTCAGTGGCAACAAGCCCATTCTGTGTAGACCACAGTCAATTTTTATGAAAGAGCCTAACTCTTTGTCCAATAGGTTACTTCACTGATGACAATGGAAAATCTGACCAAACATTTCTAGGTAGCTGTAACGTGGGGGTTTTTGTGCTATTTGGGATGCCTGTTTTGTCTTATCTCCCTAAAGAGGCACAAGAACACAGACAGGGGATGCCAAGCTGTTTAGAAAACATATGAATGCAAAAAAGGTATCAACAGACAGCGATTAGTGATACTTAAACAGTGAGGAAGAATGAGGAGTGTCAGAATTAGGACACCAGGAAATAAAAGAAACTGCCAAGGGAGATACAGAATTTCCATTCTTTACAAAGAATCAAGTCTCAGCTATAAATATTTCATGAGGAATAATTAAATCAATTGTATGTGAAATAATTTTTTCAGAAAGAACAGACTCAATGAGCCACTAGAGGTCCCTTTCCACCCAAATAAACATGCTTTACAAAACATGTTATGCTTATTAACCATTTTAAGTTATTTTTGAGCACATGGTGANGTTGTCTAATGAGAAGTGGGTAGGGGACCCTGAACAATTCTTTTTACTAGGTGACATCATGTGGTAAACAGCTTTATAACTCAGTGAGAAAAGAAAAAAAAAAAAAAACACAATAAGAAATTATGGCTTACTGTTGTGCCTGAGAAGTTCAAAATAGAAAATACAGTATTTTAAGTCAAAGCAGTTACTTATTAGAAAAAAACTGAATTAGAAAAAGGTAAATTTCACGTTCTTCATTTTTAATATCCTTAGATGAAAGCTCAGTACCAGAGGAAGAATTTTGTTAACCCATGCTTCAACCTGTACAGCAAAAGGAACTGAGTAAACTGAGTAAAATACAGTCTATAATTAGCCCTCCAATTAGGTAATCATCAGCATTCAATTTTTTATATTTTGCCTGATAATAACTAAATGAGTTTGCTCATTTCCCAAACCATTTATTTCTTGCATCACTAGAGGTCTTCAGTCATCTCACTACCCTGTGCAGATGGATGTCTATCTACTTCATCCTCCTCTCATAAGGCACTGGCACACCCTACCTTTCACAGATAATGTGCAAACACAGCAGCCTGAACACAACTTCCAGAGGTCAGAGCACAGAAGGAGGATAACCAGACCATTAATTCAGTTGTAGGCTTAAAGAGAAAGCTCCCCTAGCAAGAACAACCAAAAAAGATTACTGATTCTTTTAAGAAGTTGTGAAGGTAATTAGGAACTCCTAAAAGATAAAACCAAAGGGGGCTTATTTTGAATTTAGTAAAAAAATTATCAGGTAATTTAA
>VZTO01025099.1:0-13033 GCA_013400615.1 Syrrhaptes paradoxus | reverse complement strand
AGGAACTGTAGTGCAAAGCATGTATTTCTGAAGGTTTAGAAACTGGGTGTTGTGTAGTGGTAAGATCTCCAGGCTCTTACAGCAAGTACCCTTTAGATTTCAGCTGTGTTTGAATGGTGTATTTAAAAGCTTTCTCGTTAAACCAAGGATGATTTATTTAAAAAAAAAAAAAGGATTTAAATTTTTTGGTTGCATTAGATAGTGGCCAGTTCTGAGAAAAGTACAGGAAACCTTTTGTTTTGTTTAGGTTAAGTCACTTTGGGTAGAAAGTTTCTGGTCTAGACAAAGGTAAAGAGTAACAGTATTTCAGTTGTTTTGTAAACAGTTCAGTGTTTGTTTTCTTACTCGTTTTTCAGCCTCTAATGGAAAGCAAACTTAAAGCATTCAGTATTGGCAAAATGAGTGCTGCCAAACGGACTCTGAGCAAGAAGGAGCAAGAAGAATTAAAAAAGAAGGTAATGGTATACAATGAAAATTTCATTTTGTATGCAGAGCTGAAATCAGTTTGCTTTTAGATTATAACCAGCTTTATCACAAGATTTCTGTATTTTGATAATTGTAACTTTCTAAGAACGAAAGTTAATTGTGTTTTACATGTGTCATTCGTTCTTGGCATCCACTGCATTAAGGTAGGGAGAGAGGCTTGCTCCTTTCTCCTGGGTGAGAAATCAAGCTCTGGCTTCCTGAATACTGAATTGCAACAATCCATTGACTGTTATATTGCTCAGAATTAAGACAACTTAAGTTGTTTTTTGTTCTTCGTTTGCTTTCTGTGATTGGATTTCAGTAATCAGAAATAGTACCTGTCCTCTCTGAATTTGTTTCAATGCACATCCGTGTTATTCTGTAAAACATATTTTCGTCTAATGACTTATTTTGTAATTAATAAAAACATTAACAATTGACACTGAAATTTAGGATACTCGGGAGCATCCGAATTTTAGTAAATCATTAGCTTGTGGTTGGTAAGGTAGAAGCTTTGAAAATTTTGGGCTTTGAACTTTACACGCCCAACTCGTACTATATTGCAGTGGGTTATCCCCTACTGGGTTGGAAATGCTAGCCTAAAGAAACACAGTAGTGCTAAATTCAGTGTCTCACCCAACTTAATTTAGTCATTGGATCAACTGGTTCTCTGGGAAATGCATGAAGGTGATGCTGTTGTTAATTTCCATCAGTCACATGGGTTGATTGTAATAGGTAAAAGGGAATACCTACTGTTCTCTGATGCTTGGGTCAACAAAGCTCCAGTTTCATAATTCTAGTCTTTCGTATGATCTTTTCTATTTGGCATCTTTTAAATGTTAAATTGCCATGTAAACTCTTGTAAATGAACAGTCATATTTGAGCATACAGGCCTTATTTGCTTTATGTATTACATGCTGCGTTCTTCCCACATTTCTCAGAAATTTGAGTTCTGTTAAAACTGAAACTCGTTTGATGTAGTTTGTAGCATGAACTCCAGAAAATAAAAAGGAGAGTCATGTAGCTAATTTAAGAATAGCTGTCTAGTGGAGGTTGCTCTGTGATGATAGTAAATAGATTAACATTTGCTATGTAGGAGGATGAGAAGGCTGCGGCAGAAATTTATGAAGAATTCCTTGCTGCCTTTGAAGGAAGTGATGGTAACAAAGTGAAAACGTTTGTAAGAGGAGGAATCGTTAATGCATCTAAAGGTATAACTAATCTTTTTTTGGAGGGGATGGTGGTGGATCTTATGGCTTTGAGTAAAGATGAAGATTGGCTTTGAATTGCATTTTTAAATTAATATGTTACATTAGATGCAGTAAAGGAAACTTGATGCTAAAATCTACTTTATGCTTTGACTCACTGGGTAGGTAGTGGCGTGATTTGTCTTTTAAACTTCAGAAGAAGAAATACTTAATCTTCGTTCTTTTTCTCCATATTAAAAGGTTATATTACAGAAAGTTGCTATTATCACTTTTTTTCTCTTATGAAATAATGTATTGAATTGAATGAACAAGACTAAAGAAGAACAGCATTCTTTCTAATGAACAGTGTTGTGTTAATGCACTTTGTTTTTAATTTGACTTTAATTTCAGAGGAGCATGAAACAGATGAAAAACGGGGTAAAATTTACAAGCCATCATCACGATTTTCAGATCAAAAAAATCAACCAAGCCAGCCATCTAATGAGAAGCCTCCATCCCTCTTAATGATAGAAACCAAAAAGCCTGTAAGTTTCATATTTGAATATTAGCCTCATACTTAGGAAGTATTTAGAAGTGCTTAGAAAAAGGTCTGAGTGATATTGCAGAGTAGTTTTATCTGCATTTATCACACATTAAAAGAAGTGTAAATTTTGATTTGCTTAATCCCATAGCAAATAACATGGTGATGAAATGCAGAGGTCCCGTAGCCCTGTATCCAGCATGTTATACCTAGTACCACACTTTGATGTGGCTGCTATATATTTTTACTGTGTTCCTGCTAATTGAGACAGACTTCTCATGAGTGCAGATTTAGTGACTGTTGCAAAGTAACAGTATCTCCAATCCTGAGAATTTGTGAAGTTTTAGAAGCAATTAATCTTGCTGCCATCTGTTTTTTTGTGTTTTATAACTTAAAAAAAAATGGCCTTTGCATTGATCCAAGATTTTATTGGTGAGGTTTTTTTGAATTTTTTTCTGTGGTGACGTTTGAGAAGTCCCTTTAGCTCTTTGAGTTGTACCAAATAAGTGGGAGAACTTGGACATTTTTGAACCTGAACACCTTGTTTTTAATAAATTTATTTTGACTTTTGCATGTTTTAATACTTTTTTTTTTCTTAAACTGAGATTTCATCATAAAAAGTAATGGAAATATTATGAACATAGTCTTCAAGTCAAGTGATAATTACATATGGTCACTGTTACTGCTGTGTATGTGTAATATGTAATTAATGTCTTGCATGTCTTTAAAAAGTCTTTCAATAGAGCTTCCTAAAATTTTTAAGCTTAAGTGAAACGTGATATTGCCTGTTAGGGTGGGAAACGAGTGGTAACATGATAATTGTGGGTAATCCCATCCTAGCCTCCTTCCAGCTTTAAACAAAACTCGGATTTAGACTAGTGGGGTAATACTGGATGACAGTTTTGATTTTCATTGTATGTAAAGCTCTACAGTTACAGAAATTAATTGTAGCATTTTTTTATTGTGCTGAGCTCTGTTCTGACGTATGCAAGTATTTGTACTGTAAGAATATTACTGCTTTTCAAATTTGTCATGAATACTTATCAAGTAATGCAATCAGTTTACTCACTTGCCCTGTCCAATGGTGATTGAAGATAATGAGGTAAAAATGATTTTATTTATTTGGCAGACCCTCCCCAAAAACAAAAACAAACAAACAACTTTGCCTGGGGTGAGTAGGAAGTCCAGTTTTTCCAAAGCTGTAGTGTGTAACACAGTAAATATTTTGTATGTCTGCCTATTGGAAACGTTTTCATTTAAATTCGGTTATATAAAAGCAATGTTGTTGAAGATAAATTTCACGTGAGTTAGTTAAGGTGCATATATTACAGAAAAAAAAAATTGAAATATCCGTATTCTTTGTCATTCAATAGTGTTTTTTCTGAGGATCTTGAACTGTTTAGAGTAACTGTTTCTTCAGACCTGTATTTATATCCAAAAGGAAGCAGGAGAAGGAAATTCTTTTCACATAAGATGTTTGTCTGTGGATAAAATAATATATATGTAAAATAATTTACATATATATGTAGAAACATACGTCCATTTAATTAGAGCATGACGGTTTACTAGGGGTGTAGTCAGCTTCCAGGTTTTTAAGTGGAACGAACTGACAACACACATTAAAAATATTTTAAATTTGTGTGTTGTAGAGAGAGTATTTGACACATGCTGCGTTGTGATAGTGAAAAGTAACAAAATTTAGTTTAAGCTATCCTTAATTTTGTATTTTCTAGCTTTGTGTTTGATAGCGCTCAGTCTTAATGTTTTCAAGTCTTTTTGTTTTGGGTTTTTTTTCCTCCTCTAGTTTACTTGGTTTGAAAGCTGTGGGTAAATATGCATGGAAATTATCTAAAATTTTGTTATGTACATAGAATTTTTATTTTTGTTTCATTTTATCTGCTGAAGTGTTGGCTGATATATCTTTAATTTTAGCCTTTGAAGAAAGGAGAGAAGGAAAAGAAAAAGAGTAACTTGGAACTGTTTAAAGAAGAATTAAAGCAGTAAGTTTGACTAGTTTTTATTGTAAATAAATGAGATGTAAGGTTTTTACCTTGTTTTTACAGACAGTATTTACGATCATTCTTGCTAAGCTGTTCCCCAAAGTAGGTTTTTGGTTTGTTTTGGTTTTTTCCCCCAAATGCTTGTGGAGTGGTATGACTTAAAATTAACAATGGCAATGATAAACAGAGTAGGAACCCATGCTGGTAGATGCTCAGCACAGGTTTCTGTCTGGATAATTGTTTGCTGTCTAATTAGTTCTCATGTGTTCCTTGATACTTCTGCCCTTTCTTATTTTCATTGGTGGTAGGAAGCATTTGCCACTATTGCTGAAAGGGACTCTGTTTTGAAACCTAGCATAGACGAGAGGCTATAAAATGATAAAAAAAAAACCAGAAAAGGCCAGTATGCTGGCTTAAATCTTTGTCTGTTTAAATGAATGGATGTGTGAGCGACTGGCTAGGTTTCAAAAGCTACCTAAGATGATTTTTGGAACAGTTAGGCATTAATATGCAGTGGGAGAACAAGGGGTAACGGGTATAAGCTAAAAGAGGGTAAATTTAGACTAGACATTAGGAAGAAATTTTTCACTATGGGGGTGGTGAGACACTGGCACAGGGTGCCCCGAGAAGCTGTGGATGCCCCATCCCTGGAGGGGTTCAAGGCCAGGCTGGATGAGGCTTTGGGCAACCTGGGCTAGTGGAGGGTGTCCCTGCCCATGGCAGAGGGGTTGGAACTTGATGATCTTTAAGGTCCTTTCCAACCAAAACCATTCTATGATTCTATGATTAATAGAAGCTTTGATGATTGAATCAACCAGCCATCTAAGAGGATAAAAAAAAGGAAACACAGGTTTGTTTCTTTGACAGTTGTTGTCAGTATGTTACTTACAAGCAGAACTTGGGACACAATTCTGTTTTAAGTTAGCAAGTGTGAGCCTATAGATGAAATGCTTGTTAACATGGTCTTGGGTGTTTTTAAATTTAGTGAAGATACAGCGAGACAAGTAGCCACTGCAATTGATGAGGATGTTCAGGTTTTTGGTGTTGAGTTTTCTCTTTATGGGGAGGTAGCAAAGAGACTGGTAGCAAATTGAAATGTGTATCAGGTTTGGAAAGAGTAAGAAGTTTGGTCAGTGTCTCTGAAAACTATATCCAGAGGAATTGTAGTATGAGGTTGAACTTTTGTATTAATGCAGAAATAAGTCTTGTAATTAAAGTTTAGAGATGTACTTCAGCTTGCATAATTTTAAAAACAAGCTGAATAATGCTTGAAAAAGCAGATTCTATCATGTTTGAATGTGTAATACAAAGGAAAGAGCAGCGCATGAGTTGAGTGTGTATGAGTGCCATGTATTTGCCCTGATGTTAGAGACAGAAAATAATCTGTATGCATTAGAAAACAGTAGGTATTGCATTATGAATCCATAAATGGCTCTTGTGAGTAGTGTCTGAACTTTGCTGCTGTCTGTTCATTAGTTGATGTCAGTTTCCTGGCATCCTTGTATTCCTGGTATGGGATCTCTTCATACCAGGATTTAAGACCGAACTACAGAGAACGAAATAGTGACTTGTATGAGTACCATCTATCCTCAGAGTTGTAAACTGAGGTGAGGTCAGTTCTGGAGATGGTCGTATGGGGGTGTCTGTCGCCCTACAGGGTGATAGCCCATGTGAATAAGGCTTAGAAAAGGTAGGAGGGGAAATAGACACTAAGGAGTTGTGTGCATCTTGAAGAGTCCTCTGAACAGTCAATGGATCTCTGGCAGTTGGATGTGGAATTTGTGTCACTTTTTCAGAGCACAGTTCTTTCTGGTCTTGTAAACTGCTTCTTGAACCAGATCAATTCAATTGACATTAAAATACTGTGACACTATGAGTGAGGAAGTATGCAGCTGGAAAAATTGTGGTAGATATATTCCAATTGATTAAACAGAAATTCAGACGTACTGGCAGTTTGAAAATTCTAATATGTCCATTGTTTAATATTAAAAATTCTCATATTTCTGAAGTTAATTGAAAATTTTGGAATGAAAACCTCAAAATGGTATTAAGTTGTTACTTATGTGAAACTTGTTTTGTAGAATACAAGAGGAGCGTGATGAAAGACATAAAACAAAAGGCAGACTGAGTCGTTTTGAACCACCCCAGTCAGATTCAGATGGCCAGCGTCGTTCAAGTAAGTAGCTGTTATTTTTTTTTATGTTTGTTTGGGCTACAAAATTTGTAGACTAAATTATACATATTTTTCTTTTATTTATTCAGTGGATGCTCCTTCACGAAGAAACAGATCATCTGGTGGTAATATAGATTCTTTTCTCATTCAGTATAGTGTTGTCACTTAAATGCATAGCAGGGATTATGATGTCTTTTTTTTCTGTTTTTTCCTCCATCATTGTAGTACTGGATGATTATGCACCAGGGTCACATGATGTTGGAGATCCAAGCACAACAAATTTGTATCTTGGAAACATTAATCCTCAAGTAAGTTTCAAGCCAAGGAGTGAAGTGCAGTGTTGGCATGTTTGGGTCCAGCTGAATGTTTTTTTTCAGTGGCAGTTTTCCCGCCTTTTTATTTCAAACCATACTCATATGTTTAAACTCATATACTAGGTACAATTGGTGGCTGTAGGACCATTATTCACTTGAATAAGTACATGATGCTGCAAAAGTTAAGGTTTGGACTGTCAGTTACTAGTTAATTTTAAACTGAGCATTTTTTCGTGTTTCCATAGATATCTCCATCCAAGGTGGATCACATCTCAAAAATTTGTGTGTGCTCAGTTTAAAAGGCAATTTTTCAAATTATTTTTGCAGTAGATTGCATTGGGGAGGTATCAATGAGGGGTTGTTTTTCAAGAAACTAAAAAATTTAAAATCTTGACATTGGACAATAATACGAACGGGTACCTTAGAAATACAGTATCAAGATGCTAATTTTTATCTTTTTTCATGCAGATGAATGAAGAGATGTTATGTCAAGAATTTGGACGCTTTGGACCATTAGCAAGTGTTAAAATTATGTGGCCAAGAACTGATGAAGAAAGAGCAAGAGAAAGAAATTGTGGCTTTGTTGCCTTTATGAACAGGAGAGATGCTGAAAGAGCATTAAAGAATTTAAATGGTAAACAGATTTCTCAGTTTGGAGTTGTAATTATCTTTGTAGGAATATTGAGGAAGAACTCTAGGCATTATCTTTAAGTTGTTTTGTCAGACTAGCGATAGATGTGCTGTAACTCCAATAGATATCACACTGGGACTGATTTTAGTTTGCACTGGCTGTTCTGCGGGCAGCGGAATGTTATCAAACTATAGCATACACCAGGGCTGGGAATACTGGTGGTTTTTGCTGTAGGTGAAAACGTAAAATTTCTGACTCTTTTGAAGACATGAGCAGGAGGTAATGTTTGATAATCTCTCCTCTGTAAACAGACTATTCGAAGAAGGAATCTTATTACTTGTAGTTGTTAAACAACAATTTTTTTGGTGGATAAATTTAACTAGTGCACAGGATATAATCAATAATTCGTTATAAATATGTTATTTTGAATAATGGCTAAATTCCCAGTATTGAAGAGGTAACTGTGCTGCACCAGACATGTGATGTTGCATAGTTGTGTATGGGCTATCTTGTCTGTCTTTTATTTGGAGAAAAAAAACCCAAACAGTAACAACAACAACAAAAAAAGGGAAAAAAATATCTTACGTGATGAAGAAAGCTATGTCCTTACAGTTCAGGAAAAGCCTGCAAATAAAAAATCAGCATCCTTGACAGAAAGAATAGAAAATGAAAGGTTGCCCTTGCATAGCTTACTCAAAATGGTCCTTAGTAAGTAAGTAAATGGACCATTAGTAAGTAAGTAGGCTTACAAAATGTAGGCATTCCAGTTGGTTATTACGTTTGGTTTTGAATGGAAAAATCTTGAGCAACACAGAACCAATTTATGACAGAAGGATGTTCTAGTTTTGTTTTGTTTTGTTTTCTTTAACTTTTTCAGGGAAGATGATTATGTCGTTTGAAATGAAGCTAGGTTGGGGCAAAGCTGTACCTATACCACCACATCCAATATATATTCCACCTTCTATGATGGAGCATACCCTCCCGCCCCCTCCGTCAGGACTACCTTTTAATGCCCAGCCTAGGGAGAGATTGAAGAATCCTAATGCGCCAATGTTACCACCACCAAAAAACAAGGAAGATTTTGAGAAGGTAACTTACAGTACCCTGGGCCATAGCTCATTGTTGAATACAAGATCTGTGACAGTATTTCAGTGGCTTCATAGATCTGCATTGTTCAGGCTGGCTTTGGCGGCCCTTAGTGTACAAACTCGCTTGGCTCCCTGCTGTAGCCCAAGGGGAACCTACTTAATTCCTGAAGCTCTGTTTCATGGCAGTGTTAGAGTACAGTATATTGAGTCTTGATTTCTCTTAGTGCTGCTTTAAATCTGGCTATCATTTTCCCCCTCCAGGCTCCCTGGATTTTTTTCTCCTACGTCCCCCCATTTTGTTGGCTGCCAAATTGCAGTATCTAAATTGTTTTCTTTAGGGAAAATACTACATTTTAATTTGGGTGGCATTATTTTTACACTAAAGGAGTTGATGTATTTTGTGTAGAAGGTAATTAATCTGGACATTGAGTAAGTATTTTATGCTACTTGCAAGTCAATTTTCAAACTATTTTCTGGATTATTAGCTGATAAAAAGGGTAAGTATCTTGTAATCACAACCAACTTGATTTAAATTTTTAAGAATTTGTTGATTCTTTGAATGACACTTAAATGTTAGGGCTGGTTTTTTTTTGTAAGACTTGGGAATACAGTAATACCAACATGATCCAAGTCAAATAGTCTAGAATCTTTTCATTAATTTAAGAACTCCTTTCTTAATTATATTCAGCGTAGTATCTATTCAGTGCATCAATGTACATTCTAACGGGAATGTTCTGATACTTTGCAATTAGTGAACCTTTATGGTTCACTGGCACAACCATTTGCATTTTGTGTAATTGCTTAGTTATAACTTCACAGCAGTGATTGCCTGCAAAACTTGTGATAGATGTGTAGTATTTTCATTGCATATGTATATTTTTGCTTGTTACTTGTTAACAATACTCACATATTCTATGTTTATTATCTGATGTGACTTCATATACAGACTCTGTCGCAAGCCATAGTCAAAGTGGTTATCCCAACAGAAAGGTACATGTTTTTCTTTATTATTACTGATCTAAATATAGAAAATTTCCCCTTCGGAATTTTAAGGAAAAATGGTGATGTTGAGGAAAAGGTAATGGCTTGACTGAGCAATGGTTCTTTCATGAAACTTGAGAGAAATGTGCGTGTTCTTTAGTCCTATTATCCTTATCCTAATAGCTCTTCTTTTTTTTAGCGAGGATAGATTTAAGTAATTATCTTTTGCATTGAATTTGACCACTAGAAAGAGTTGTAGGGTAATGAAGTTAACCTAGTGAACACTAGGGTGAAATAGCTCATGTTGGAGATGCTGTGTAAGTCCTGACGTAAACCTCTGAGTACTTACAGCTAGNGGTTATGCAGTTTGTAACCAATTCAGTTAAAAATCAATTTTGATTTCTGTTGTGTGTGGTTTTTCTTTGTTTGTTGTTTTTTTTGTTTGTTTGTTTCTGTTTGGGTGGGTTTTTTAATGTTCAACAGTTAATAACTTTGGTCTCTGAAAAAGGTAGTTCTGTATTGCAAGGGTATTTTTACATTTGAGTCCCAGTTGGTGCTCCTGCCTTCACACTAGTCTAGGTATGCTCTTGCTCAGTTAAGCTAAAACCTTTTCCCAAACACAGGAACACAACACTGTTTTAAAAGTAAATAAACACAAAAGATTACCAAATTCTCTTTGACATTGGCCTTGGTGAGCAACACCAGCTGAACTGTCTGCGGCAGCGGGGGACCAGGAAAACATCATGGGATGGATTGGGAAAGTATACATTTTTTGACCAGACATTGGTACGATCGGCTCCAATAAATGTGGTTTTATTATAACTGAAAAAAAATTTTTTTGTTGGCCAACTTAAGATAAATGACATTTTAAAATAATGCACTTAAAACTGTCATCTTTTTTTACTACACTGTTTTAATTGTCACAAAGTCCCTTTTTTCTTTTTTTTTTGTGTGTGTGGGGGAGGGAAGAAAATTGGTGAAGCTAGTTATATTAGTATATTAATGTATTTGACAGTAGATGCTCAAATGCAGTAGTATTTTTGCTGAATTTTTAGGGCAGTACACTTTTTGTTGGGTAGAGACATGGATAATTATAGGGCGACCAGGAGGAGTCTGATTTGAGAAGCGTATTGAGTAGTAGAACAAGTACTTGTAGAACTGTACAGTGCTTACAGAGTCATTAACTCCCAAAAGAAAAGATGTTTCCATTTTATTTACTGCAGCATTTTGAAAGCTCTTATGATAAGAAAAGCTCATGCTAATTGAATTGTATTTGAAAATGCATTTATTTTTTTCCCTTAATGATTTTCAAAGATGCTAATAACAATTAAGACTATTATGCAGTGCATCACATCAGGCAAAAATTTTGACTGACTTTAGTGGGATAATGCATTTCTTCTCCTTTGTTTGAAAAAATTTTATACTGGTTTTTAACATCTTAACATTCACTAAACACAAAACCTTGATTATACATAATCAAGATTTTTCTGAGAAATTAACTTCCAAGTAATTGTAGTAATATTCATGTAAGGCCCTCTTTCAGATATGGGATGTACTGAATCTTTTTTCACACATTTGAGGTCTTTCCAAAGGAGATGTTCTTGTTCAAGCATAAGCTTCTCTTATGCAACTTTATTGTACTCAACTAAAGGAAAATGATATTAAAACCAATGCCATGGTTCTACAGGAGCCAGAAGTTATCTCATTGAACTTGCCTTAAAATACATGAATGGTGTAATAGCTCAGAGGCTTGAAAGCTAATTGTACTTTTTTTAAAATTATTACTGAGGTTTTCAAATACAGTTCATACGACAAGAACAGTCTGGCTATTTAGACTTTCAGAACACTGCTTTAAATAAAATGGCTACAGAATTATTGAGGCTATGTTCTCTTGCCAGTGTTTCTGGGATTATAAAAAGGAAACAGACAGGAAAATTGAGCTGTAGGTAGCTTTTTGTTTTTTTGTGTAGTATGTGAGACAAATGTAGATTTCATCCTAGGTGGTGTAAAACAGATCATTTAAGTTTTCAGGTTACAGGGGCAAGTTTTTCTTTCTATGTAAATCTTTTTTTTATGTAGTGCATTGTATCTGTGGCAGAACTTTGAATACTCATGGAAGAAAGTAATCACCTCATTACTAGGAAGTGATAGAAAATTCAGCAACTTTTCAATGTAATGATTTTTGAAATGTAATAATTTAAAAATTTGCTAAAAAGCAATATAGTGAGATTCATGTAGAGAACCAATATCCATTTGTTGCATCTAAGAAAATAAATTTTAAAATGTAAAAATCTGTATTTTTTTTGTTTGCATCACATTCGAAGGACATGTGCTGTGAAGCTTTTTATATATGTAGATAATCTATATTTGAAAATTCAGGATCCTGTTTCCAAAAAGTCCTAAAAGGCTGGAAACTAAAGATCCCTATTCTTTATAAAGTTTATGACTATTTCCTGTTATCGTGCTTAATAAGTAGCTGTGCATTTTCAGATGTGGCTCGAAAAACATGCATTTCACACCCGCTTCTTGCCTGTCTCAGGATGTAGTGCTGAATGAAATTAATACAAATTTTTATTTTTTTAATTGTGATTTGCTTCACTTGAGTGTACGAGGGAGGAAACATTTGATGGTATGACATGAAATGATGGACAGTTTTGTTCTATGCCAACAGTTTGAGTCTTGATCAAAAAGAGATTATCTAAATTTAATAAAGTCATTGCCTGGTTTGGCATCAAGAAGGCTATTTGCTTTTTCTTTCATACTTGAATAGTTTGAAAGCTGAATGCCGTTTCTGTTGAATTTGTTTTGTTTAATTTTGAGCATAATATTCAGCCACTTGTTCTCTGTAGAACTTTAGCTAACATTGTTGTGGTATTAGTTCTAGGCAATTTAGATGAGGGCTTAGTTTTTGATAGTTCATTGTACTTCGGTGTTGAGTTGCCCATTTTTATGGGTAAAGACTATTAAGCAAGAAATGGTTGTAGGCTAAGCCGTGGAAGTTCAGGAATGAGGTTTCCTCTTATTCTTACTCCTCCACTCTTAGGCATGTTTTTATTTTAGAATGCCCGTGTCTATGGTGCAAGGCTATGATATGTTCCATGTTACCTTATCTCTTATACAGTTTTCTTAACAATACAGCAAAATAATCTCCTGCACAGTTGTAGTATCTTAGGTGGAGTGTAGTTTTATATAGTGTTAGGTCTGAATCAATTTTTCTTTAACTGTGTTGTTGTTGTAGGAATTTGCTCGCTTTGATACATCGAATGATAGAGTTTGTAGTACGGGAAGGGCCTATGTTTGAAGCCATGATCATGAACCGAGAAATCAACAATCCAATGTTCAGGTGCTTATTACTTTGCTTCAGTTTGAAATAGCACTGTTTTCACTGTTGCTAATATTGTGCATTTCTGAAATATTAATAAGACTTGTTTTTTCTATGTCTGTCTTTACGTGCAGATTAACATTTTACAAATTGTAGAAATGCTTATGCTATCTCTTTTTGAAGACTGCACTTTTGTTCTAGTTGTTAATGTGTATGTACAAATAAATACTAAACACACACTATAGAATACATTTGTACCTATATTAAAAATATAAATGATGAATAAATAAAATTACATTTAACGCTTACTTTTCTGAGGGATTCACAGTCA
>VZTO01025094.1:1237-28682 GCA_013400615.1 Syrrhaptes paradoxus | reverse complement strand
GGCTACAGTAGAAGAGTAAATCATGTATGTTCCACAGGTTATTAAGATGCCGGACACATTTTTATTTATTTCTGTTTATTACTTTAAGGAGGAGTGATCTTCTGTTTAATGTTTCTTGTATTTGGTTTGAAATTTCCAGAAGCAAACACTGAAAAGACATGTAAAAGGGCATAGAGGTGTTTTATAGTGGATTTTAAAGACAGAGAGAATTTTATGAAAAATCTGGTATGTGTTTTTATACATCACATTGTTATGGTGTCTTTCAACAATACTGCCAAAGAGGTTAATTTCATGCTATTTCCAATGTATTCAAAGGCCAACTTAAATATATTTGGTCTGATGTAAGTGTAATATGTGCAAGGAATCTGATTTGGAATATGGCCTGCTAATAATCCACCCAAGCAAAGTTTAGCCATATCCAGTTTGCGTCAGGGATGATGATTGTTACTAATACACTGTGAAAACATTATATGCAAACTGTTGAAACATGGTTTCAGATCATACAGATCTTTGTTTTAACAAAGATGATTTTTAAGGTTAAAACAGGACTTTAAAACCAAAGATTTCCCCTTTGTGTTGAATTTCCTAAAAGGAGTACAAATCCTGAATAGCAGTGGGATGCCTATACTCAAAGCTACATGAAATCAATGACACTCCTGTGGCTAATCTTCACTAAAAGCAATGAACCCTGTAAAATAATTCAGTAGACCTGTAGAGAGGCAGGGTGCCACTTCACTGGACATACACATTATATTCCTTGGCACAAGATTTAAGGGAGTGGTTATTTCATTCATATGTATTTTATCCTGCTGGGAGACAAATAGAAAACTTCACCGTGCAAGAATAATAAATCTATTGGTGAAAATAAATCTGATATTTTACAGCAGTTACGGTTCTGTTATTGGATTGAACAAAAGCTGTCTGGAGGTCCTACATCCAGTGGAGATCTGCCAAATAATATGAATCACGAAACTTAACCCATATGGCTTCCAGGCTATTTATGTTTATATAATATTCTGCAGCTATCTAGAGTAAGAGACTCTGGGGCACATCTCCAGAATATCACAAAAAGAAATCACTAGGAGATAATCATAGCTGAATATTAGTCCTTCCTGTATACAGTTTGTTCATCTGTTCTTATACGCCTACCAAAAGTGACTGAACTTTAGGAAGAGCCAACACTTCGGAACGTAGGCTAGTAAAATTGTCAGACTTCTTCCAAAGTTATTCCAGCCATAAAGCTTTCCTGGAGCGACACGTATTTTTAAAATCCTTTAGTGAGATCTTAAAAATATCTGACAGAACGATTCAGTATGAGACAGCATTCCTAACAGAAGCACAGTGCGGGAAGTGTGTACATACTTGGTACAGCTTCAGCTCCCCACCTTGTTATGCCTCCAAAGATGTGGGCAGGCTCTTCAAAACACATCTCACGGTAATAACAGAAGCATCTAGTGTGACTAGCGTCACTTCATATATTTAATTGTGTCCCTGACTCAACAAGAGCAAAGTTAGCACAGTATCCAACTGAGTACGAAGTATCTGGGTAGTCATTTACACATACAGCTGGGTTTTGTGTAGGGGAAGGGAATTTCCATATACAAAAAGGAAACTAAAACTGAATTCCATAGTGATCAGGTCCCTTAGACTCAGAGTGGAATCTGGTAGCCACATATATATTTTTTTCATTGTGTGAAAGTTCAATACATTTAGCCCAAAAAGATGTTTTGTGTCACTTACATATGATGTGCTAATTTCTTGTCATGTAATTATACAGCTTTGTTCTTTTTTACATTTTTATTTGATATTTAGTTTCAACTCAGAGCAAAATTGCAAATGAAAATAGGTTCTTCTAATTGGTATGACTTGGAATGAGAACTTGATGCAGCTCATCTGTTAAGCTTGTACTTACGGAAAATAAATCTAGAATAATCTGAAATTATTGGGGAATCATAGGAGACAAGAAGAAAGACTGAGGAACTGTTGAATTGGTTGAGACTGAAGGAAGATTTACTCACCCTATGGACTAAACATTATTCCTTGTTTTTTTCATCTGTACCTACCTCTGAAGAGGCTGAGTTCCTGGTATTTCTGGGACAGTAGAAGATGAAAACATCAGAAACCCGTTCTCATTACAACATGAGCTGTTTTTCATTTCTTTATGAGACTGCAAACTGGAAAGAGCAGCTCACTGCCTAGAGCAATATTTTGACTCAAAGAAATTCATGCAGAGAGAAGAGCTGTTTCTTGTGATAAATACAGCCACTAAGAACACAAATCTTTGCTGACAGCACATGAAAATCATGGTTAAATGTGATGGGACAGAGTTGCTTCCCTGACGGTGAAGTACAGGTGTATGCACTGCAGATACTGTTTCTTTACTGCACCTACTTGCCACACTTTTACTGATGGGAGACTTATTATCACCATGCCTATGACTCCTAGCAGCATCTCTTGGGGTTACGGGGTGTGTGACTTCTCCACTAGTGTTTTTCATAATTTACCTTCTCATTTGGTATTGCTTGCATATATCCATTTCTATTTATGCAAAGTAAAAGTTAAGCTGAATAGCTAAAGGTAAAAAGTTTCTTCATCTCTGTATTTTTGTTAGTGATCTGCTAAATGTACAGATTAGATTTTTGGGATGATGACTTTTATTCCAATCAAATCTTAAGCATGGTTCCTGTTTTGTTTTGTTTCTTCCAGTCTGTGCGTCCAAGTACTGTGGAAATCACACACAAAGGACATTCTCATTGGTTACAACAAAATTCCCACAAATATATATCCTGTTCTAATTGCAGGGGAAACAGTTGTGATCTCAAATGTTTCATGTGGTAACTGCTGGCAAATGGGAACATTTAATGGTAACCATAGTCTATTTACTTCAAGTCACTTCCCTAAGTATAATGTGCTCTGTAGATAAGTTTTGAAGTGAAATCTCAGCTACAAGCTCCTTTAATATATAATTTAAATGTATTTTTGGTAAAGACTATTTTTGTCTGGTAAGCAGAGAAAATGTTGGTCTTCCCATGTCACAATTGTACTTTTTGTTTGTGTTATGTAAATTATTGGGAGATTTTTGGCCAATCTTGTAAAACCTAACGGACAAAAAAAAGATATTTTCCACATTGAAACAGCATATAGGAGTCAAATTCCTCAGAGAAATCCAGATTCTCCCTGAATTAATCTGGTATAAAATTTAGCTCATATAATTAATTGTTTAGGGTTTGGGGGGTTCTGTGATAGATTACTATTTTGAATATGCTCAGTTATTCACTTGTAAAATGAAAAGTTATTCGGATTCTAATGAGTTCAGTTGACCTTCCCGGTGTTTTCTGGTCTTTGAAAAGTTTGGGCAGTTGCTCTCCATTTTTGCCTCCCTTGGAATACTGTAGTAATACAAAGTTAATGGCTTGAATGAAAGTCTACTACCAAACATTTTGGTATTTTCACCTAACATATACAGAATCTAAGATCTTGGTTGTTCCTAAGCAAGGAACAGACTACAGCCCTTAATACAGAAAAAAGGAATTACGAGTACATCCCCTCATTAAATTTCAAATCGTCTCCCTAAAGCTTTTTAAATCTTCACCCAGAGTGAAGTGGGCACTTCACCCACTGCCCTCTTGGTGTTCCCATCCTCCTGTCTGAAACTACTGCATTTTTTAGAGATATTGAGTCTTCCATCAGAGAGGAGAGAACATCCACCTGCACTGTCAGTTTGGTATTCTGAAGGGCCAAAGAAAGGCAGAAAGCCTTTAATTCTTCAACACTCAATGAAAATCATGCTGTTGTCAAGCCAACATTATTGAAATATTCTGAATCGAAATTGATTAAGGGATGGTATTAACAGGAATGTCCCCAACACCAGTAGGATCTTGGCAGTGGGCAGCTAGATAAATTCAAATTCATCATGTGTACACAACTCAATAATCTGCATATTTCATTGCAAGGGAAAGCACTGCTTGTAATTCCTCTCATGTATGACAATTTATTTACTATTTTGATAAAAGCATAATGCTAAACACTACCAAAAAATTGTTATAGATACACATTGAAATATCTGACAGGAGGAACAGAGTGTCAATTATCAGAATGCAGAGAACCTATAAAACACATTTTGTTCAATATTCATCCAAGTCATTTTATGGCAGTGCTGGAAATAGACTAAACGTACCACAGACTTGATGTTTACCATTCACTCATAAAAAGAATCGGAGCCAATGTTAAGATGTCCAGAACACTTAGAATAAAATACGGACAAATTACACTTTTATGACAGAACTTCCCCCGCCTTCAGTGGGATGAAAATTTCCCCCAAAGTGTAAACATAACCTACAGGTAGCATCCTGATACCTGCTCCAAAATAAAACCACCAAGATAAAAACTGCAGCGCCAACCAGGGGCAGAATGAGGCATGAAGAATACCGTGTCTATTCCAAACAAACCTGGAAGAGCATTTTATGATCACAGAAGTACTTTTCCTAGATCAGCTTTCAAAAACTAACCACCAGATCTTTATTTGTTTCCACATTTGTTCCCAAGGATATTCACTGATACCTCTATCTAAGATGGAGTCCTGCTTGTAGATCCTTGTCCTGATATGCTCTGCTGGGATATTGGCTTATATTTATTTAGAGGAAAGAGTGCTTGATGCTGAATCACCCAAACCATTTCCTCAGCACCTTAGTGTTCAATGGAGGTCTTTTTATCTATTTCTCAGTGCATATCCAGTGATTACTAGGCTGTACCTCTTAACTTCTTTTCACCATTTCATGAAGACCACAAGGAGTGGAGTTAAATGTTCCTGGTGCAGCCACTGCTGATCTTCAGGGGTGCAAAGCACATGCTGTGAAAAGCTGAACTTTACTTTCCATTAACTTCTCTGGAGGAAGCGGGGATACATGAAGCATTCAGAGCATCCCTGGACCGAGCCCTAGCTTCTCTTTAACCTTTCACTTTTCTCCTAACAGCCTTTCAGAAGATGATGTAAACAAGCTGAGAGACAGTCTAATAATCACATAAAGTTATGTGGAATTTCCTCTTGGATAACCACAAGGTTATACTGTCCAGTGACCTAGCTGTATTTATGGAATACAGGAAACCTTTACCTCCTTTCCTTTAGGCTTTAAAAATAAACATTCTTACATTAAAATATACAACTGGTACACTGAGTCTCACACCATTTTAAGGCATCTTACCTAGCAGTGTCTGCAGCCAAACATGTTAGAGATGAGAAAGGGAACCTTCTGTTTCCCTTACTGTACCTCCTCAGGCAATATCACTATCACCTATAGACCACAAAAGGGCTCTGTATGAATAAAGTGTTGTTTGAATGCTGCATTGTGAGACTTTTGGCAGTACACAGTGGTTGATTGATCATCTCTCAGATTTGTTTAAAAGAATAAATTTACAAATCACCCACAAGTTTTCAGTAACATGCTCATACATTTCTTTAAACAGAAATTTAAAGTATCCAATCTAATTCTGATACAGGTCAGAAATTACCAGGCAAAACACATGAAGTATCTGATTTCTGTAAAAAAAAATAATGTTTCTGTAAGTCTTTTTTTTCTAGGGTTTAAATGTTCCAAAGTAACTGCTTACTCCAATTGTTCAAATCCGCTGCAGATTATATCAGAGCATATCAGGACTACTTTGCTAACACCTGCATATGGGAAGTAAAATATGCCTAACTTCATGTGTATGCAATCAAAACAGTCTGAATTTTAAATATCAAACACAATTAATGGGCTACTGGAAAGCAAATTAAAGTCAAGGGATATTCCAAAATCATGTTTGACCACTTTCTTAATGAAAATTGCAATCTGATCACACACAATATACAAATGTCAATATTAAAGCACATCTATAAGTTATTTAAATCATGACATTGAATAATGTGAAAAAACCCTGTAATTCCACATTTCAAATAGGCATGATCTAAGGATGTAAATACAGTTACACTTCTACCATCATTTCTTCCTTGACATCTTCTGAGACTGCCAGTTACCATTAAAATTAACAGATGCTTCCAAAATAATATTAATAATAAGGATGTCTGTGTCCATTAGGAAATAGGTGACAATTATGCTGCAGTGTAATGGGCTGCTAAACAAGTGACATGACAATAATGCTAAATATTTTTCCCCCAGATAGACTGCTGCCTACAATGTCCAGGAAGCCCTAGAAAACTTGCAAAGCATGCTATGGTGCAGGGCATCACAAGGCCTGGAATGCAACATCTCCTCAAGCTAACAGTAAAACTGCAGCAATTAACTTTTTGTTGTTGTTGTTTCTTGATGTTTAAAGAAAACTATGTACTCATGGTTCAGGGACACAAATGAAAATCACAACCTAAATTCATGCTGCACTTTTAGCACCACCCTGACCGGTATGTGGTTCTTTCAAAACTTTTAACTCCAGAAAGTGACATGATCCTGGGCAGGATTTAGCTTCCAAGAGGTAGTAGTTGGTTTTAATATTGGCATGATTTTAGAAAGCAAGAATGTCTGACAGTCACTGAAAACTATGCTGACTTTTCCAAAAACAAACACCATCACTTGGTATTCTTAAGTCAAAATAGGAAACCCGAAATATCATCCATTTTTTAAAAAAATTATCGATATTTTTGCATGCAGAATAATTTTTTCTGGGAAGAAATTAGTATAAATTGCTAGGAGAATTCTACAATAAAAGCACAATGCCTGTTCTGCTGATCTAAACATTAATATTAATGCAAATCAGCTGTACATGAATCAGCAGACCAGAAAAACACTGACAAATTCAGGGGAAACTTCCTTGTCTCAGACTGCACTTCATTAAAGATGCAGAACTGAGAGATGCCAGCCTAAGATCTCTCAGGCATTTATCTTTAACCATTGGAAAGCAAAACTTTTTCCAAAATGTAACCACAAGACTCAACACTGATAAAATGGCATAGGGAAAACACTAACTCCATTATTTCCTGTTGGACGTAAGAGCCATTTCAGACCTTATATGCTGTATAGACCACTCAAAATATTCATCAGGTCAGGCATAAGCAGCATTAACTGGTTCAGAGTGATACGATTTGCCTGTGACCATGGCATCACTGACACTCACCTCATACCCCCAGCCAAAGGAGCAGGCAATCCACCTGCTCAGCGTCCTCAACATATTTGAATAGGAGGAACCCACAGCTCAAAAATTTTGAAACCAAGTAAAATATATTTGTACGAAATGTTCTTACACATAAAATGGGCAGATTTGGGTCACTGTTGAAATCAGTGAATCATCTGGATTTCTAATTTGCTGCGAAATATTCTTGGATAGCATCGCATACTCAGAAAAGAGATGATAGATGGGAGCATTTGTACTTTTTTGTAAATACGAATCAGGAAACCAGGACATAGTTGAGAAATTTGTTGGCTGGTAACTCCAAGTTGAAAGAGAAAGAAAGACAGAGGTCATGCTTTTTTCTTTGTTAAAAAAAAAAAAGAATAAGAATAATATTTGTCTAGTATTGGGCAAAAGCTATTCTGTGATTATTGTTGTACAGTGGTTGCATTATCCTCACATATTCCCAAAAACATCAGACTCCATTTGTGTTCTGCATCTTTCACACAGAGGGATGGAAAGACTTTGTGAAGTTTCAGCCTTATTTCTTGGATCCTTCACCTTTCATTGTGTGGATTTATGCTGACTGCTGATGGCAATGCCACAACACATTAAATAAAGGACTCAATTCACTCACCAGTGTTTGTCTTACTACTTGGCAGATTTCATACACTCAAGCTGGATGCCTGTGAGAAGCTGTGGTAGACATGGGTGCCTAGGGACCGCAGGCAGAAAGCCAGGGCACTAGGAAGGGCTCACTGCAAGGGAACCAGCCACGCTCTGCAAAGGGACTGAAGTCCCTGACCTGTCTAACTAGCATGTACACCAGTGCTTCCAGGAATTACGGGGTTCTGCAGCAGATGTAGCCACTGAAAAAGCTTTATGGGTGGAAAGGGAAGGGTTGGGGGAATTTATGGTCCTACAGTTTTAAGCAGCAGCTGCATGATAGTTCTGTGACTAAAAGTGGTACCTTACTGCTAAATTTACGCTTATGCATGTCCTTGTGAGTCCAGCTCCTGATGGTTAAATTTTGGGCATTTTAGTAATGAAATAATTTATTAATATCAGCGTTGCCAGCACAATCCTTCTGGAAACACTGAATTTTAAGTAAATTCAATTAAACTAAAGCCTCTTTGTTCCTAACAAGAAATAACTGAGTTCCTGAACAACTGACTGAAGCTGATACCAAAAAGAATAATTCTCCCAACCAGTGGGATCATGTGTATATTCTATTGCACAAAAGCTACTTCCAAGAAAAGACATACTTCACATGGTAAGAAATCCCTTAATTACCTTAGCAATAGAGAAAGCCACCCCAGTGCATTGCTGTAAGCAGCAACGTGTGAATTTTCTATTGAACACAGCAACAGTGGTCTATTTATTCGACTTACTGCATAATTAGTACTAAAATCACACAGTTTTTTTCTTTAACATACAGTAGTTATTCTTTATGGGTTTGGATTTTGAACAAAAATATTTCCTTTAGACTTTATTTGAGTAATGCTTTCTTCAGGTGAGCTCTGGCAAATGCCATAAAAAATTATAAATCTGGAAACCTAGGAAGTATAGAAAGGGGAAGGAAATTACCTCAGTTTGGCATGAGGTACAATGTTACTTTCTTTAAATAAAATGTATCCTCTGTCCTTAGGAACCCCTTACAGGCTAATTTAATATTTCATTGTACTCTGTTACTTACCCGTGCCATTGCCAGACACACACAAGGCAGCCGATATTATAGTATCTGGAGTTACAAAGGGCCTATGTTTACATATGCTATTTTTCAATTCTTTCAGAATACATGGTAGGATGGCAGCTTTCTGCTTTATTCATAAATGCTCTTTTACCTACAAAAGCAAAATAGCACATAAAGGATTATGCATCGGTAACAAGACTGTAGGTAAATATAAAGGACACGTACACTTGTCACCACACCTACAATTTAACTGGCTGTATTGCCACGTTAGCTACCTTCTTCCTCTCAGCTATTCTGATCTAAGCAAGCAGAAAACCCCATTTTAGAAAAAAGCTGCTTGTGAACTGAAGCCCTGAGAAGAAAGCTATGCTTGACACAGGTGATATTCTTAATAGTGCATTTTAATACATGACAGGAGACATATAAATAAAAATCATAAAAATTATTAATGCCAGTTACTATAATTCTACATAAAACAGAACGTATAATTTGATCTGAGAAACATAGTGTTAGAGACTCACTAGTCTGATCTTTAGGATTCCTAAGAGGAATCCAGAATCAATGAAGCACGTGTAAAATCAGTTAAAAAATAGTTAACTGATAGACCTCAAATTGTACTCATCCTGCAACGCAGAGAGTTCTAAGACAGTTTTGAATGGGAAGGGATCGTTGTCAAATACTGTTGAATATTTTTCATAAATTCTCTGAACAAAAGAGAAAATTATATCCAGTGAAGTTCAAGAAAGAAAGATGCAAAGATTCAAGAAGTCATATGTGCAGAAGATAACGAGCCACTTACATGGGGTAATCTGCATGGTTTTCTCAACCTACTTTACGGGAAATGTGTGTTTAAAAACACGGCCGAATGTGACAATAGTAAAGAAGGAAGGTCCTGTCACCTGGAATGTATGCTGAAATGGTCATGGTAGATAAAGAGCATGGACTTGCAGTTGTGCTTCTTACATTTTAAAATGTATAAAAGAATAAATATAATGTAAGACCTCAATAACATATCTTTTAGTAAGAGACTCAAGAAGTTACATCTTTAAATTATGCAAGGGAAGATTAAAGCCAATTCTGGTATTTATAGACCAACAGGAAGAAGAGAATTTGAGCAGCCTTTAAATAAACACAGAGGCAGAGACTATCCAATAAGAGTGAGACAAAAATATATTCAAATGAGCAACAAAGTTTCATTTTCTGTGTGCTTAGTTTTGATAGACTCCTACAGTTGTATGCTCTCAGGAGGGCAATAATCACCCTTCATTGTTTAGAGTTAAGACAGGATGATGTTGTCCCAGACCACCTCAGACCAAACTACAGGGGCTGCTTATCTGTTCATTCTTCATTCAACCATCACAGGCATGTGCAGACAGCACTGGGAATGCAGTCCAGTACTTACATATGCATTCTCAAAAGTTTGAGATGGAGTCCTTCTCTAGCCATGCAGAGTTTTAATTAATTCCTGTAGCCTACTTTCATATAAGGACACTACCTTAAGGGACTAAAGAGGGTTTGCAATTCTGGGTGTAAATGATTTATTTACTCAGCTTTTATTAAAAAGTCTCTTTCTTAAATCCCTGACTTCTTCTTACCTTTGAAATCTCATCATGCATTTCCAAAGGACAGTAGAGGTTATAAATCAAGAAGGATGCAAACACCAGGTTCAAGAGGTGCTTACCACAGGACCAAATCTACAGAAAAGAAGTTTCTTCCTTGTTTCCCAATGACTGGGCTAAACAGTCATCAAACGTGCACATGCATGACCAATGTGCCCAATGCTGTCTTCTCTGATTTGGGATTCAGGCAGATCCCCAACTTGGCATAGTGTATAGCCCTCAATGGTTTTTCACCCCATTACTTTGACCAAGATTTACCCAGGCTGCCTAACAGCAAGATTACTGACCCAGCCAACTTTGTCCTGAAGCAGAGTCTGAAAGAAAAGACAGGTGAGTAAGGGAGGCATGGATTCCATGCTGCCCAGCAGTCTGTCTTCAAAAACATTGTAGGAGACCACTTTTAGTGCCATTCCTCTGCCTAGGCTGAAAAGGGGCATCAACTTAGCAAGTTTAGACACTCAGGCAAGGCTCTCACCTACAGAATATTTTAGGGATACAGCTGTTAGAAGCTCTCAAGTCAAAAGCTGTCATATTTTTGCATAAATAATGAAATATAAAGTATATAGAAGAATGACTCTAGAGCTTGTTAACTAGGACTCTCTCCCTGGCTTTTCCAAGCAGATAACTGAGCTGGCTTCCCATGCTTCCTCAGAGCTCATGCACTGTGAAAGGCCCTGGACACCTAACCTAAGACTAAGGAATTTTAAAAGCATCTTTTTTGTGGACCTGTCCTTTACTGGCAACATGTCAACACATCAATTTGATGTTAAGTAGATTGGATCTAGTGCCCTATAAGAAGATCAATAAGTTACCTTTGAATTAGGATTAAAAAAAATTAACAATTCTCATTCTTCTGATTATGGTCACACTCCCTAGTAATACTTCTCATGCTTAACTTGCCTAAGAAGAAAAAGTCACCTTTCTCTGAACTCTTCACTTGTCTCTGTGGGTAGTTAATCAGTCAAAAACACTCAAGTATAAAGTTGATCTGACAAACTTTGCTGAGAACACATGCGCTGCAGTTTCGCTGAATCCCTAGTGCAGGACAGAGTGCTGGCTAAATCCAAAGTTTTATCAAAACACAGTGATAAATCCCAGATGTGAACTCAGCTTTTCATGTTTTCTGTTTTGCTAACGTCTCCAAAACCACTCGTGGGATTTTTGTTGGGTGTTTTCTTTCTTCCCCCCCTTCCACAAATTCAAAGTAAATTGGTCTGGCTTCTGGTACCTGGCACAGTGGCGCGCTTCCTCTCAACAACTGTAAGCCTGTCTGAAAAACAGAACAACATCTTTGAGATGGGGTGTTTATATGGGCAACATTCAGTCTCTGCAGTGAATGTGGCCCCACCTTCAAAGAGACTCCAGAGCACTGCTCACCTGATGAAAGCATTAACTGGTTTTGGTTGACTTGATTTACATGGAAGGAGCCAGTTCATTAGCTGAGAGGAACCCAAAGAAGTAAATGTAATGCACATGCAAATGTTTTCCTAGCTACTTGATGTCAATGTTGCTGCAGCATTCCTCAGTGTAAGAGTACAAAGACAGCAGTGATAAGGCTTTGCAGAATCCCCCAGCAGCTAAACGAGGGCAAGCTGTTGAAAAGATTTACATCAGGGCTACTTAGGTCAAAGAAGTTAAATTAATGTAACCAAATCTTGGTGGTTAGGACTGCACTATGCACTGCATATAGGACTGCACTATACCTATATTTCACAGAAGTAATAATTTAATATGACCAAGGGGTAAATGGAGGGCTTGGCATTCACATACTGACCCCTAAGAAATCTACACTTTTTTTGTAAAATTTTTCAGATGTCTGAGATATAAGTAAAGTTATACCTAATTATTTATATAACTGAGACAGCTCCTCTAGGACCAGTCTTTCAAACGTTAAAGTCAGATAAGCCAGATTTCTCTGGTCATTAGAAAAAAGTTCTTGTAGATGAGTTCCTTTTCAGACATTGTTCTTTCCTTGAGTAAGAAGGTTTAAAATATTAGTCTAATGAATATTCTAAAAAGTATTCACAGTATGCAAAAAAATCACTCAGAAACAAAATGAAAATGGATAAACTATATTGAAGGCAATATTAGACTCTGTTCCTAAATAACACAGAAAATATTTAATATGCATCTCTTCTTAAATGTTACTTTCATAAGCATCACTTCTTAAATGCTACTTTCTGCTGTCTTTCACCCACAATCCTAATTAAAATTGCACCTAAACATCGTTTCTCATCTAGAAAGTTTATAGGAGCTCCCAGCTCCCTGTTATGATTGCTTTTCTTGGGTTCTTATCAAATCCTCACCACAGTCATAACAGCTAATTATTAATCAACCTCCTTTTCCCCAGTTAATTAATTTAGCTACTTTGCTCATATAATCTGTCTGTGTAGAATCTGAGGGTCTTTTATTCCTGTTGTAAAAGAACATATGATTTCATCCTTAGCTAAGCATATGTTAAGAGCGTGATGTCTAGTCTGTAACAGGATGCCTCACTCATCACTTCTTATATTCTTACATTCTTATTGAGATTTTTCTGCTTTTCTAATACTTGTGTCATACATCTGGACATTGGAAACACCCATCTTCTTACCTCTCCTTTTTGCCTATTTATACACTTTTGCATCTGTCTTCTAGATTAGTGTTATATTTATCTTAGATTTATAAACCAATTTTTCCCACCATTGTCCTTTTATTGGTTTAGAAGACAATATAGTGAACAAGAAACAAAGTGAAAAGTCAAGTTGAATGGCGTTTGTATATGTATACATTTAAGTAATAAATAAATATATTTACTTATAACCATACACTAAATTCAATGGCTTCTGCTTCTGTCTGGAGATGTTAATGGGCTTGTTTTCTTATGAAGTTGGGCAGGGAATGAGAATTTCACTTGCAAAATTCATCACTTGCAGAAGAATTTAAATCTATGAACATCCAGCATTAATGAAAAAAAATCAGAATGGGTAGATGGTTAAAGAGGGAGATGGCAAACTTGAGAAACAAAGAAAAGAGCATGTCTATGATTTATGGTAAGCATTGTATACCCGGAGGCCTTGTTTTCCCACTTTAGGGACAAGGAACTTTAAGAAAAAGTTAATGTCAGTTATTAATTTCCAGTGGCAGGAGAATATGGTGCCCCGGTAAAAAACACTTTAGACCCTAAATTTCAGTTCCCAAATTAGCTATTCAACTGTAGCCTCATAACTACTTTTGAGATTTCTCATTCATTGCATTTAGTCAGTGATCTGATGGTCATAATGGGCTACTGTGCAATCCTGTGTGAGGAACCATATGCTCTTCCCTGACAAATGCTCTTCTAGTCCTAGATGTTCAACATAAGAATTTTATATTATCAAATTCCAAGAAATGAAATTTCATTTTCCAGAGTTCATACATAGTAACTGTGCTGCCTCCTATCACAGAACAGACTCTTTCTTTTCTGGAAGACAGTTTATTTAGGGTCTAACCTACATATATATATTTCCTGATTTTAGAAAAAAAATAATTCAATATATATATAATAAAGAGATTAACCTTGCCACTGGTCACTTATGCCAGGCAGTAGTAAGAAATACCCATGTTTTCATCTTCACACTCCAGCCTGAGTTTGTAAGAAGATTTGCTGACCTGTTTCAGTGTGTTGCTGAAACATCACAAGAGTCATTTTTGTACTTGAGATCCTTAAGGCGAAGCCAAAAATAACTTCTTCACTGAGCCTATAGTGATTATTACGCCAGTAGTAAGTGCAATAGCAAAGAGCCCTGAGCACACTTCATAGTATTTAAGCTGAGCAAAAGACAGGGAGGGAACTGTAGAAACAGTATTAGCTCTGTCATACTGCAGATTCCCCTGAGAATTTAAAGTTCTTTTTCCTACCTAGATTTTACTAGCTATGATGGCTTTACTGGTAAAGTTGCTTTTACTAGCTGTTAAAAAAAATGGCCCTATCTGAAAAAAAAACACGAACGGAATGTTTCTATAATTTTGGAGAGGGGTCCCGTCAGTGCCATAGGTCTAATATCAGATGGATCAAAACTACTGTATGTGCACAGTAGATGTACTCTGCAGGTGTGTAGAGGATCCCTATACTGCATGTACTTTTGCTGCAGAGTCTCTCCGAGTCATCTCCCATGGCAATGCAGAAGCCATCAGTTAATGTCTTACATTCTTTGTCAAGGCCAACACCTAGTCTTTGTGGACGGGAACTGGCCAAATGAGCCTCCTGTTTCTCAGCATCTGACATAAGAGATCTGCAAGCAGGGAATCTCTGGCATTTCTCTAGCATATAGCGTATTTCTTCAAGAGGAGACACAAGGACTATCTCTGATATCACTAGCCTGGGGTAAATCCAGAGAATAACTATTGGCACAATACTATCTAAATGTGACTAATATTAAGTCTATTATTCTAAATTTTAATGTGTTTGCAAAGTTAGTTACGCCTTTTCCGTGTTGCTCTTGCATATCTTACCTAATGTCTATCTAAATATTCACGGAAGTTGAAAAAAAAATCCAGATATCTCATTCATTTTCTTTGTTTTCCTGTAGTGAATATCAGTGTTTAATATCTGATTTTCCCACACTTCATGACAGACTTGCACAACAGCATTCTAAATTAACTTTGCACAAAATCAGTTTTTACAGGTGTTATTTTGTTGGCTAGTTCAACAGCTGGGAGTGAAGCATTCTGTTAAAGACTTTCTAAATACATATTGCTTTATTCATTCCTTTTTTTAAAGTTAAGGAAAGAACAGAGTTGGAAACATTTTGCTGCCAGAAATAAAGGAATGTTTTAAGAATCCATCATCAATTACGAATAATGCATTTCCTCCTCAAAGAGTCTGACCTGGGTACGTTGGAGGAAGCATTTTGAAGAAGCTGAGTATTGATTAGGCTCATCCTGAAAATCTGGATGATCTTGCACTGTGAGGTAACAGTATCACTGGCCTCTTCTGACTTACACTGCTCTGTCTTGGAAGAATAGTGCTGGGAAAATGGAGCACCGAAGGAAAAGTTGAGGTGGCTTTTAAAGTTAAAAAGAAGAAGGAGAGGAAAATCTGAGTGTTTAGTGTAAGGGGAAAATACATTTAAGCGATCAGCAAGGAAGAAGCAAGAGGAGTGCCAGACTGTCCTTCTGCCCACCCCTTAGCCAACTACCTAGACTTCTTCAGCTCCTACCGATGCTGCCTGCCTGTCCAATTGCATTTTGAATATGCTACAGTTATGGTTATCTTGCTCCTGGATAAGTTTCAGCCACAGAAAAGCTCAAGCATGCATAGGAATTCTGTGATTACAGAGTTTGTTGAGAACATACCTTTTGCCACAAAGTCCAGCTCCAAAAGGTAAGTTCTTATGTGTGTGCCACATGCATGCTCACAGTCTTCCTCTCTTCTATGACTAATTCTTCTTTCCCATATAGCTGTGGAGAAAAAACATCAAAAATATTAACCAAATGTAAAGTGATATTTAAATATCAGTTCAAATATTTAAAATGCTGCCTGAAATAAATTATTTTAAAAAAGATGGAAAAATATTGTTCATGGGAAAGAAAATGAGTATTTAACCCAGAAAATCACTGGCAAATGGCAATAAAGTTCAAAAGAAAAGCTGTATTAAAACTGGACACCCAAATGTCTGTTCTAATTCTGCTTCCCTATATAGTCCTATATGTTTTACCCATCTGCAGGACTGGGGCTAGTATTCATTCATTATGCTGCAAGACAAGGAAAATCTTCATATTATTTAGGAACCTCCATACCTACTTTACTGATGGATATATTTCTTATCACTCTCTAACAACTCTGAGGTTGGCATGCTGTCGTGATTGTAAATTTTCATATTTAAATGAACGAATAATTATTTTTTAATTTGAATGATGACAAAAAAATCCTGCCTGGTAAATGCCACAGAAAATTAATATACAACTTAAAGTAGAGTATGTACTCTTACCTTTTATTTCATTTTCTCCTTCTACCCTCACCCCTCTTATGTCCTTTCTCATTCATTTCTTGTCACCTTACTCATTACTCTAAAACTTTTCATGTCTTTAACCTTTCACCTTCACCTTTTTTTCCTCCTTGAATTTGGACTGGGACCTTGGTTAAAACTTATAAGTAGTTTATAATTTCCCCTTCCTTTTTTAAATTTTTTTTTTTGTCTAAATTTTCAATGTTGTGTTGCACCTTTAGAAGCACTGGTCTCAATGAAGCTATTCATAAAGCATTCTCTGTTTAGATTTGCAGTCACAGTGCTGGCTGACTCTGTCTCAAAAACAGTGTGAAGAAGTGGGTCTTAATGAAACTCCTGACTGAAGATTGTAAAGTCTTTGATGGAAGGGCTGTCTCTCACCATGTGTTTGTATGGCACCTAACAGAATCAGACTCAAAGTCAGGTTAGAACCTTCTTGCTGTTTACATAGTAAATATTACCAATAATAGCATAAAACCCAACATAATTATTTTAGGAGGCATCCTTTTCTTTTGCTTAGCGTATGAGCTGTGTATCAAGATTATTTGTCTATTTCATTTACCTGCTTCCTGCATAGAGGTTCAGCTTCATGTCCTAGACCATCCAACAGAAAAGCTAAAATACTGAATTTATCACTTGTTTCAAAAATTAATTTTATTTCTTTGCCTACTTAAAATAACTGTAAGATGCTATAGCAATAATGTAAAGAATAGATATGGCTTCTATCTCCAAAAAACAAAAACAGGTTCCTAGCTACATTTAAATCTGTAAAGGCTGGTCAGACCTAGCATTTAGTTTAACCATTATATATGCATTGCATATATCAGCACTGCATCTATGTATAATATTTCTAAATACTTAAATCCACAGGTTTCAAAAAACAGTGTCAGTGGGAAGATGAAATCGCAGAGGTATGAAGGGCCGTTCTGCACTGCTGGGTGTAAGCAGACCTGAGTTCATGCAGCCTGCACTGAGCTCAGGACTGGAAGGCAGAGGATCACAGTGACAAGACTTCTGCTCCTACAGGACAAGAGCCATCAAAAGCCAGGTCTTTGCGTCAAGCTGGCCCTGAACTGCATCCATTTCAATAACCCTACCTGAAAGCTAGGACACAGTAGCATGGGCCCAACAGCAGACCAACTCAGGCAGACGTTGTCTGCACTATGACAATGGTGTGGTTTTTAGCATCCTGAATTTCTAGTAGCTTGGGCCCATTGAAAGAGTGTCCGTCCCAAGGTAGCCATGCCATGCCTGCAACCACACAGTGACTCCATGGCAGAGCTGGGATGGGAATCTAACAGCTCTAGCTCAGTCGTGTCCACAGGTTATTTCCAAAATTTCCCTCAACATCCAGGTTCCCACAGCCAATAAAATGAAAAAGCTGTGTTCCCTGTCTTCTTAATTCTCAGCAGCGTGTGCCAACATTATCACTGGAACATGAAAGACATTCTTAAGCAAACAAAATGACTTGAACTCTAAACTATGCTTTCAGATAAGAGGAGCTAGTGTTGTAACCCATGGGCAGGGCATTCAGTTTTCACAGCTTGCAGCGGACACTTAGTGAAAGTCATCATCTCTTACTCACATAGTGTAACAGCAGGCCCAGGGTAAAAATAAAGTTACACTTCACTGTTCAGAATTTCAGAAATAAAATCCAAATTTACATGCATAGGAAAAAAATAATTCTGAATGTCATATTGCATTTCTTGGTATCGTGTTCTTGTTCTCAAGATCCTCTCTGAACTAATGGTAACTGTAATATACATCATCCACAGCAGGCCACCGCTCTGCAGCCCTCCATCACCTTTCACTACACTGGTAAAACAATACAGAGCAAACAAGCAAACATTTTCCAAATCTGTTTCTTCTCTTTTCCTGAAATTTTCTCAAATTGTCCGATTTATCATTGTCATCTGTCTTGGCTCATCAGTTTTTTCTGGGCTGCATAAGCAGAACTGTGATTTTAGCTGTAGAAGCATTACTCATTCATAAGTGATTTTTAGGTTAAGAAAATATTACTCTAATTTATGCACCAAATGGAATTAATATACATTAAGCAAGCCACAATTGTACTTTGCTTTTTCCATCTGTTAGCATCCTGTTATACTTCTCTTCCAATTATCTGTAGCAGACTTTCAGAAAAATCTTCCGGAGATCCTCACAGAAGAATTTGTTAGGTAATGTGATTACAGGCTCACCTCCACGAACATGAAGGAGCAAATAGACACAATGGTAGATTGGGGAACTCCAATAACCTCTCAGAGAAAGAAGCTGTCACAGTGAAGCCTCAGCCTCATCGGCCAGGGGTGACCCCACTCTGTGAGTCTGCAGGAGAGGCTCTCTGGGTCTCCTTTCAGACTGAGGATGTCAGGAGGATGGAGCCAGGCTCTTCTCTGTGACATCCAGTGATAGGACAAGGGGCAATGGGTGCAAGGTGGAACACAGGAGGTTCCACTTGAATATGAGAAAAAACTTCTTTACAGTGAGGGTGACAGAGCACTGGAACAGGCTGCCCAGAGAGGTGGTGGAGTCTCCTTCTCTGGAGACATTCAAAGCCCGCCTGGATGCGTTCCTGTGCGATCTGATCTAGGTGTTCCTGCTCCGGCAGGGGGATTGGACTAGATGATCCTTTGAGGTCCCTTCCAATCCCTAACATTCTGTGATTCTGTGATTCTGTGTGGGGGTTCAGCCCCAGGGTATGGGAGTCATTGTGGGATGCAGAGGGTGAGCATTGTGTGATTGTACAAGACTGATGAGATTTTTAGGGTAAGTACCAAAGATGGGGGAAGGGAGAGTTCAAGGAGGAACAAGTGTGGGAAACTAGAAGAAAACAGAGAGAAAAGCCACCTATAAACTGGCATTTGGCCCATGCGTTTGTCTAGCCATGCACAGTTTATCCCATCTTCTCATTATACTCAATTTCCAACTCTTCTCATTGGGTCTCTGTATACACAGATATCTAAGTGCAGTAACTGGAGGCAGACCATGGGGCATCAGGGCCCACACATGAGGGGTGGCAATGACTAGAAAGACCAGAGTGTGCATTTGTGTGGCTGTGTGTGTTGGTGTGTGATCACTACTGAACATCAATCCAGACTGGGCAGCAAGAAGATGCTTAGTAGGCAAGCACTGGTGTGACTGTAAGTCTGGGTCAGATACAAGAGGAAGCTTATATATGTGTATACTTATACATTTTACACTAATGGGCTTTCATCCTGAGCAGCCAAAGGAAGAGGAAGAGGCCATTGTGCTGTTTGTATATGTGTATATGTGTGAGTTCTGTGTTTTCTGTCTCTGTTAATCTGTGTGACCAGCTGCATATTCTGCATATTTGTATATGTTTGTGTTTCTGTTGTGAATAGATGTTTGGTCTCACTACTGGTTGGACCCAAGGACATAGAGCTAAGGAACATCAGAAGTTGCAGAAGAATTATAAGACAATAATTCTCAATATTGACAGCTTCTTCCAAAACATTTAGGCCATAAAAATTCAGGTGAGACTAGCAAAAGTGTGTAATTCTTATAACCTTCAGTAGGCAGCTAGAGTCTTTCCCGACATGTAAAACAGAAGTCATCTCATCTTTCTGTCAATATGTTTGTGATAGATGCTGAAATGCTCAAATAAACCAAACCTGAAATGCTTCTGTCCATGTCCAGAAGCAAAATTTTAGTTACCTGGAAATTTAGGAAATTATATGCATAGCTGGAGAACTATATGAGCAGTGACTAAATGAAGACTTGGATACCACTGTTTTGAATTTGATTCTTGAGTTCTTCTTAAATTCCAATTCCAGTGCCTAAGCTTTAGTATTTACTAAAATGTACTGTGATTAAGTACTCCAATAAGAATGTCAGATTAAATGTAATAAAGTACTGTAAGGGAAAAAAACCCAAGAAGACTTAACCATTCTTAATGCAGAAATTGGTCAAAAGAAGTTGTCAATCAGCTATTGAGTTAGGTCACTGGAATCTGAATCTTTTTCTGAAATTGGGTGGCCTATGTCTAACACTGTCTTTCGTATTTTGGTCTGGCATTTCAATGATTTTTACAGTGATACTCAACATATTATCGCAAGTTAACAGGGCTTACTCAAATGGAGAAACACACCCCATTTCTTTCTTTTCTTAGCCTATAGTTTCCTACAGTGTCACTTGGTTTTGCTCAGAAGAAACCAAAATATGCCTGGAATTGTAATTTGGAAAAATTTTGTAGATTTGTGGTAGTAGTGGCATTGACTACATGCCATAAAGCTTCATGCCATTGAGCTTCACAATCTCCATATCAAGTTTTGCAATGAATCCAACTTGATCCCCAAAAAGCCCTTTTCAGAAACCATGTAGCCTTTAAAGGGCCGCATTTAATAAATTATCTCTATTTTGATGAAAAGCAAATCTGCTAGATACATAACAGACTTCATCCTGAAGTAAAAGCTGGTATATGGTGCTGTTGTTGGCAAAGTAGCCCCAGCTTCCTTAGAAGTTGTGATTTTGAATTAGCACTCCCTTTCAGTAATAATGAACGTAGGGTAATTAAAAATGTTATATGCAGGAAAACATGGCATATGCAGGAGATATGTTATTCTTTTCATGCAAAGCAAGGAGGAGCAGCTCCGCATTGCTATAAATCAAGGTATCACCACTTAAATTTATGGAACTATCCCAATTCACAGCAAATCAGGTCTTGCAATTGCCATCTGCTTACTAGAGCTAGAAGTGATTGTGACTGGTAATGGCATACACTGTACCTGCCATATGAACTCATCTTTTTGAACAAGACTTTCACTCACTTTTGCTTCCATGATTACCTATGTTTTAAGGAAAGGATGAGCAGTCATTAACGATGTTGAAACTAAGTAACATAAATTGAAGGCTCTCTTACATTTCAAAGGTGGCGTAACAGAGAGTCAGGACTGAAGAGCAAAAGGAAAAAAATCCCAGCCACAGAAGCAGAAGCCAGTTCTAAATTTCCAGCACCAAGATTTCAAAGTTCAGAGGCATTCAGGTCTTTTTTTCAGAGAGAGGTCATTTACAAAATGTGACCAGGGATCTAGTTTTAGTTCATGATCTCCACCCACTTCCTTTCCCCACAGACCTTGGGATAGCCAGGTCCCGGCTCAGGGCCATCTTTAGCAGAAACCATAACTTGAAAAGCTGTATTCTTACAAAATATATTGTACGTACTGCATGATTCGAGTGGAAGTTAATAATGAGAATAAAAATAATATTTTTCAGTTACCTTCTCTGGGTCATGGAAGAGATCTTTGTGTGCAGTAATTTTCACTTTGTACAACCCATTTTTTTCTTTTTGAAATGTTTTTCAGTCAAAGACCAGATTGTTATTGCATGGAATAAGCAGCTGAAGAAGTGTAACTTGCCATCCCCATTTTTCAGTTAGGTGTGCTGAATGTGTGGATGATGACATGCCGTTAGTACACTGTAACTATTTGGTGGTCTGTTCCATGCAAGAAGAGGCTCAGTAAGAGTGTCCCCGTGACAATCATTCAGTGAAGAGGTTTTGTGCCCTGATACTGCTTTGGTGGCAGAAGATACATCAGCATGTGTCACTCCAAAGACATTGTGGTGATCCAGGATCCTCTTTGTGTACAGGTATAAATGTACTCCTGCAGGAAAGTGCCTGAAGCTGGCTGATTCTGCATCCTGACTCCATAGCATGCCAGGAAGCGCTATGACACAGCATCAGTGCCCACACTGTCAGTGCCCTTGTGTCCCTTCTTATCAGTTCACTCAACACCTCTTACAGTGATGTAATTTTTTCTAGCCTTGAGTCAGTCAACAGAGTTGGTCTTAGCGAAAAAGTAGGGCCAAATCCTGGGACCTTTACTACATGTCCTCACAGCAGCTGAGGCAGCAGGAATACCCATCAGATAAAGGGAAGTAATTGTTGAAGTCACCACTTCTCTTGAAGACAGACAGAGAAGACCTGATTGTTTCAAGAAAATATTTATAGATACCTGCTTGGAGAAATTAAAGATGTCCCCTCCTGAATCTGAGAACAGGAAACAAAGAGCAAAAAAAGGGTGACAGAAGAGACCCCATGCTCAGATAGATTTTTCGATGCAGACATTCTGGTGTCCATAAAAATCTGGTCTGTCAGAAATCAGGGTCAGTTATGAATCAGACATCACAGCACAACTCACCCTTAGAATAAATCTAAAGGTGTGACTGTTACTGTATTTCCAAACATTTTTCTAGTGTTTTTAAGGAAAGAAAAAAAGATTGAGTCATAATTGGACTCTGAGGGAATTAAATCAAATGCCCACATCCTAATATTTCTTACATCCCTTTCTAAGAAGAAACAGTTACATCTCTTCTCCAAAATTTCTCATGCATCAAAAATGTTGAAGAACAGGCTCTACAAAGTTAGTATTTTGTTAATTTTGCTTATATGTCAGTGTAGTTGAATACACTCAGTATGTGTCTATATAAATATATAATTTCAATTGTATCTAGTGAACCCAGCTTATGAAGAAATTATGTGTAATATCTTTTATCTCAGAGATGAGAAGAGACAAAAAACAGACAGGAAATGCATATGTTTGCCATAGGAATGTGTGCACTTGTACAACAATGTTCCAGCCCGCTCTCAGTGAGGTTGCTTCTGCTCTGTTGAGGGGTGAATTTCATAGTCTACGCATTCTTCTGTCCATTAAACTGGGCGACATTTAATGCTACTGTTTGGAATATCACTTCCTGTAAACAAATTTGCAGTTGCTATACCATATATCAAAGCCAGCATTCACATGCAATCTACTCAAAATATTGTGTGTCTGAGAAACTGGTAACATTCTTCTGAAAGTAGAAAACATCTGGTCTGAATGTCTAGGCCAGCAGCTGCTGTAAAATAAATGTAACTTTTTTCCCCATTAACAAAGGAAGCAAGACTCTTCATAAGGTACATCCATTTTCTCTTGTCACTAGCACTAGGTCTAACTCCTCTTAATACAGAAAAGCTTTCTTGGCACTACTGCTGTCATGGAAAAGGAAAAGCAAATAAATTTAATTTATTTTCTTTTGTACAACTACATGGACTAAGCAGGATCCTAAAGGGCTGTATTGTTAAATCCATAGCGATTTAAACTAAGCTTTTTGCCTTTGCAACTTAGGAGAGGCATCTTCATACCACCAGACACAGTTCAGATATTTTGTAAGAAGTTCTTTACTCTCTGTGCTGTCAGTTTCCCCCTTTCAGCCCAGTCTTAAGTATGATGGACAACTGTTCCAGCTGCACTAGAAAAGGAAGATCTCACACATTCAAGTTGTCTTTCTTCTGATTCAAGTTCTTTGGAGGTTTTTCAGTCCTAAGGACAGAAGATTATGATACAGGACTCTGAAAGGTTGGAGTGCAGTTGAGTTTCCAGCCAGCCATGCACTGTAGACACAGACTAAGTCAGAATGCTGAATGGGACTTGGGATATTGTAAATCCTCTTTTCATCTACAGCTGAATATTTAACTGTAAGCCTAGAAGGCTGTATTTTCTGCTGCCATTGGTGTAAGTAGGTCTTGTTTTCCACAAACCAGCTTGTGCCCCCAATTCAGCAAGTTTACATTGGTATAAATTAACAGCAACTCTACTTCAAGCAAACATAAGCAGTATCAAAACCTTTATATACTATGGTCTCACCTTTTCTCCTCTCTCCTGTATAACATCTCCTAGTTTCTTTTAGCTCAGATACAGGGAAGTACAAAGCAAGTTTGAATGGACAGTGACCATTGCTCCCTTGAAGTCTTCCTTCCTTCAAGTCAACCAAATGGAGAATCTCACCCTAGAGGAAGCAGATCAAAGAAGAGAATTGTTCACCCCAAATATTATTTACTCAAACTCTAAATACTGATAAGATAAACAAGAACAGAATTTGCCTTTTAAACACACATTTTTTAAATATACCAGGTAATTTATCTCATAGGAGCAAATCTTCGACAAAAAACAGACTTAATTTTTCTCAAAGACTGAAAAAGGTATAGCCTCTGAATCTGGAACCTAACTGAATAAAATGAAAATATTAAAATAATGGGACTGCAGTAGCCTCCCACAACCTGACAGAGCAATGATGAACCTGAATTCCAAAAAAATTATGATGTGTTAAACCAAAAAGAATGAAAAAGGGAGGCATTTTAGCTCTGAAAGACAAAAAATCCATTGGTACTGATCATAAAACTATTGCCAGTCCTCACAAAGATTGACAGGCAAGTAGACTGGATCTGAAGACAAACATGTTCTGAGCCTTCCTCAAGAAGGATGTAAGTGAAATGACAGAAACTGTTTGAAATGGCTGCACATTCCTACCCTGCTATACAAGTGGGGTTTTGTTGAGTTCTTTTAAATTACTATTTACACAGAATATTGCTTTTGGTGCCAAACTTTAGGTAGGAACTGTACAGCCACAGCAAGAGCAGCACAAACAGAAAGAGGTTCTTCCCAGTCCTAAAGCCTGCCATCGACACTGCTGCCACTCAGAGAGATGGGCTGACACCCCACCAGCGACGCAAGCGGTGGGGCATAAACAGGAGGCAATGACTGTTACAAAGAGCCCCAGGGGAGGGCGTCTGTAATTAGTGGAGCTGCAAGAATTGCACATGAAACTAATTAACCTTTTAAGGCTGCTCCGTGACAGCTAAATTCCATTCTCTGGCCTCACACCAGGAACACATGAACTGCCCTGGATATTTCCCTCTCTTTTAGATCAGCAGCAGTTCCCGAATTCCTCTCAGCTTTGGGTTAATTTTTGATTCTTCTTCCATGCTAGTTTTGTCCCATAATTCTAGGGATTTTGTTTTCTTGCCCAGAAGGCATGATTACTCCTGCCTCCAGAATCTCATCACTTTTCTTGCAGCAGAGGCAGTTCTGGCTGAGGGACTCTTTCAATGTTGTTTAGTGGTTTTTTTTCTTTATACTTCTTCTAATCTTACCCCTGTCTAGCAGTTTGCTGCCTTGCTTTCCCTAAACAGAAATTCCAATGGAAGTTCCACCACAGATTTCAGACACACACCCTTTTCTTCTTTCTCTGGCATCTCTCATTCTTGGATCCCATTGTACCCAGTTCAACCTTGGACTTTTCCTCTCCCACTCTCCTCACGCTGTCCCTGCTGTCTTCCATCTGATCTGTTTCTTTCCCCCTTACTTTTCTAGACTACTCAAGCTCTCCCTCTGTTCATGCAACCAAAACGTTTTGCACAATTTTGTTGATTTACAGAGGTCACCTCAGGTCACTACCTCTTATGCCTATAAAAACATTTCTCTTTCTTGCACCCCTGTTTTGAGTGTAGGTCTCCACACATCCCCTGAGGGCCACCTGAGTGTGTGGAGAGGTCCAAACTGTCAGAAGAGATCCCAGAAAAACTCCCTCTCCTGGGTTCAAGTCTCTGGCAAATACCTCGTTGTATTTCTGAAGTTTAGTTTTTACATGGAATTTATAATAACAGGAAAGAGAAATATACAGTCTTTCAGTACTTGGAATGGCAATATGTCATGTGGTTAGGAAAGGTATGTCTGGGAGTATCATATAGCTGTTACTCAACCTAGAGACAGAGGAGCTTTGTGTGGTGTGCTGAGGCTTCTTGAGCTAGTCAGACTGAAATACAGACACACAGCTGAGGCTGTGCTGGCTTAGACTGACACAGACAAGTTTCACACCCAAGAATAAGTAACTATTTTTTTTTCTTATGACAACAAAACTTTGTGAAAGTAAAAGAAATTAAGTCCCAAAACTAGACCCATCTGACTCCATGTTCAGTGCAGGGCAAGATTTCACTCCCTGCAATCCTCATTCAGGCAAGGGCCAGGATAGTTTTGTATCAAAGCAAACAAGAGAGGAGATTTATGGATCATGCTTAGGCAAGCAGAGGTCAGTTGTGTTCTCTCTGGAGACCTCACAAGGGAGAAGCTTGCTTCTTTATCCTAAAAGTCTGCCACTCTGAATTACTCAAGATAATTCCAAGTTTTATTAGCTTTCTAGTCATGAATAATTAGATTAAAAAAAAAGACATAACCACTCATATTTCCAGCAGTAACACAGGGACAAAAATATTTTGAATAACCAAAAAAGTTTGTTTCCTAAATCTTTCTAATACTTCAGCTTTCAAAGTTCTAAAAACTAAAAAAGGCAAGTGGAGTTTTCTCTTAGATTACCAATAGCAATGAGACACTATAAGCTAGAGAGGTCCATTCAGAGTAGGATACTCTAAGGTTTGTCCATGCATAAAGAAATAAAGAGAATCAAGAAGGTTGGGGGAGGAGAGGGTGTTTGTGAATACCGTCATGTTTAATAAAATGCATTCAATAATGTCACTGAAAGGGAACAGATGGAAAAATCTCAATAATAAAGACTAACATAGGACTTCCTATAAGTTGCCTCAGTAGAAGTTAGGCATTTTGAAAGCCAACCTGGCAATAGTGTGCTCATTTGGTGAAATTTACAGTCAGAAAACAGCACTCTAAAGAAGGAAATTGGCCAGTTTCTTCTTTCCATGCAGTACAGAAAAGTCCCACAAGTCATCAGTGGCATAGGTCCCTTTGATGTAAATTTAGGCAAAAAATACCATTTACCGTTGGATATGCAAGCAGCATATAAAAAATATTTCTGGCAGCAGAAAACATAGTGTCTCACAGAAACTGCATGTAAGTCAAAAAGTTTGAGAAAAAGATGTTTATGATGATGAGAATGGATCCCATACAATAACTAGTAACAGTCTTTTCATGTTTCACACAGTGAAGCTAAAGCAAAAAATGTCCCATGTGCAATGAAATTGCGTATTAGACAAAAATGCCACCCCAAATTCAAGCCAATTTATAACAGAAACTTCATTTTATTATTGGCACCGCTACTGACTACATCACACTGTAAGACTCATATTGTGATTTCTCTGCTGCTTGTTAACAGAATAACTAGTTACAAATGGCAAAGCAACTGCAGATAATGCAGTTCAGTGGGTTCAAAAATTAGCTTTTGGATACACCATTCAGAAATTCTCTGAATTCAAGCTCTACCCAAACACACAGAAACATTTCCATTCAGCAAAACCTAGACAGGCTGAAGATTTGGGCGGG
>VZTO01025093.1:77009-88464 GCA_013400615.1 Syrrhaptes paradoxus | reverse complement strand
AGGATGGGGGTTGCCTGCGACGCTGGGCTGAGTTTCTTGAATTTTTGAGTAACAGTTCACAAATGAATGTAACTTTGACAGTGACTATATACAGAAATGTGCCTTTGCTAATGTTTAAAAAAAAAAAGATGTTCAGAATGCCATAACAAAATGGATTAATAGGAAATTATGAAGTTAATTCATAAAATAACAATGGAAAAGTAGATATTTTTAGATGTTTGCCATCCTTGTTAGGGTTTGCAGAAGCTTTCTGGCCCAACATATTTAAGTGGGGTTTAAGTGAGTTCATTCCTCAATTGTCTTTAGTTAGAAATTTTGCATGGCAGTTTCTCTGGAAAACAGCAAAAGAGTTGACAGTAGTGCTTTGCCTTTCATCAATACGTTACCATCTTCTATTGCAACATGTCTTCATTTTCTTAATGGAAGAGTTGTCTCTTTATTTCAATGTGTTTACATTTGAACCCTGTGCATTTTTGAGCCCTTTTGGACTAATAACTGGTGGACAGATTTTTCCCATTAGTGATGTTCTTGCAGACTTCCAAAGTAAGATCCCACATGCAGGATACCACATTTTTCCAGCTTATGCGTCTCTAAAGCTGAATCTACTTGGACATCATGCTCTTTCCTGAGCCTGGTGTACCTTGAGAGTTTTTGCTGCTGTAAGATCCCTTCTGATAAGGCACCTTTCTTTTTACACAAGGAAAACTGGTGCTTTCAGGAGTCATTCAGCATCTCCAGTCCTTGCTGGCTGACCCAGAGGTACCCCACTCTGATGTATTCCAGTGCATCTTGGCAAACAGCTTGAGCACAAACGTCACTCAGCGCTAGCCTGATTTTCAAGATGAGTTCACAACCTGGCCATCTTATTTCAATGTTGTGACTATAGCATAAACCAAAGGTCACACTCAAAATTAATAGAGTAAAAAACTTTGGACAATAAAAGATAATTCACCATCTTGAACAAATATATCCTGTTCACTGCAGTCTCCCCACAAAGATTTCTCAAAGTTTCTCAGACAAATGTAAAATTAGAAATAAATTTTGCAACAACATGTGAACAGAATTGTTTCAAGTGGGGAAGCTGATATGCAGGATGAAACAAGGTAAAGATTTCTGTTTTCCAGTCACATTAGCAACTAGAATAAATTACCCTCTAATAAATTGAGGTGCATATTGACTGATAAGCTCTAAGTGACTTTTATCACTTGGGCAGCATAAAGCAGGCATTGATTCCTAAGTTAGGCTTATGACTGTTGTGCTTTGCCAGCATGGAACAAAGCAGCCCCAATAAAGAGCGTGCTGAACTCATCTATTTCTGGAGTTGATTGCTCAAGATAAAGTGCTGCAAATTAGGTATAACTCATTTAATCTGTTTAATGTAGGAAAAAAGATAAGATGAGAGCAACTATGTCTGTCCCATTTTCCTTGCAGTAATGTTTCATATCAGATGCTTCTTAGTTAACAAATACATACTGCTCCTTGGAGAAACTAATGTGTCTAATTCTCTTTATAATGAATTGCTGCAGCTCCAAATAAATGTGAGTTCCTCCATCAGATTTACACTAAGATCTGAGTCACTCTCAATTCTCTTTCTTCTAGCAGCACACACCTAGCATTCACCTAAGAAAACTTTTTGCTGCCCAGTGTTACAAAATCATGGGTAGTGCTGAAGTGGTTGTTTTCACGGTAAGAAAAAATCTACCATCTTTAAATAAAATTAACTATGGATGTGTTCATGTTTCACTGCCAGCACATGCTACAGACATGACCAAGAAGTCAGTCCTTTAGTGTATGTCTGGGTGTCCTGGGTTCAGCTGGGTTAGGGTTAATTTTTCAGGGAAGCTGGGAGATGGGCATAGCCAAAGGGATATTTGATACCATGCTGACCCATGCTGACGCCATGCCCGGGATATAAGGGGAAGCTAGCCGGGAGAGGGGTGGGGGTCTTTGTGAAGCTCTTGGTGTTGAGAAGGTTTCCATTGTATCAGTGTTTTCATTGTATTCGATATCTTATTATTATATTTTTCTTTTTCTCTTGTTGTATTAAAATCTGTTACTACCTCAAGTCTTGAGGTTACACCTTTTTTTATCCTTTCCCCCATTTTACAGGGAGGGGGAAAGGCAGGCAGGGGAGAGGAGGGAAAGGCAGGTGGGGGAGGGGATGGAGAGACCCCATGGAGGCAGCCCTCCCCCAAGACACTGGGATAGCACAGAAGCTTTCCTGAAGGAATTGTAACTGAAGCCTCATCTGACTGTCTTAGAAACATCAAGCAATTTGGAAGTGCTTATGTTGTATACTCTGAGGCTGAATTTTGCTCTGCAGGAATATGTTTTGATGCTTGCAAATTGATAACAGCCTTTTGCTTTATGATACCAGTTAATTAAAAGATAACATGTTGTGGATTCCACTGATACTTTTATAGAGACACTCTGCTGTTTTTAAAATGAACTTAAAAGTAAGTTGATCTACATGTTGGGATTAAAAGATTTCCACTGATGGGCAATATATAGAGAACTGCTGAAGATGGTAAATTTGCTTGCAATTTATCTGGATATTTTAAACAGAAGATTTTGTTGTAATTTTTGAATCAGTTTTATTGCTGCACATTCTGTGTCTATGAGGGAGAATATACTTAGAGGTACTAGGCATGGTATAATGAAACATTTTATTGATATAATTTATTTTACAGTGTTTCAAAGCCTCTCTCTATTGCTGAGTTTACAGGGTTGTGGCACTTGTTTAGACTCTCTGGATTCAGCTGTGTGTAGGATGTGGAGCCTGATTCTGAAATATTCCTTACATATGATTAGAGTTTGCATGCAGCTGTTGGCTTTTTTATCTAGGGGAAATGGGGCTCACTACCAGGAATTTGTGGACATTGAGTCTACCAGGATGTAATTTGTTCACTCTTGTTATTTCTGCGTATTCCTTTTACAGTTTATAAAGTCAGAAACACCCTCTAAGGACTTTAAAAATCAGAAGCATTGCTATATGGTATAATAGCTCCTAATGCTGTAAATAATGACATAGTTGGTATAGAAAGAGTGTATGCTTAGTTCAAGGGAGGAGTTTTGGTTTGTGTCCAGAAGTATCTTAGCACAACAACATTTTTCATTTTGCTTAGTTTTCTGTTCTGCTGATATGAAATCCTACATATCTCCGAGGAAGATCGGGCATTACCTTCATGTCCTCCTTATAGTAACAGGGCAGAAGATTCTTGTCACTGTGTAGGGCAGTACTAAAATCTGATGTTTGTTACCCATCTAAGTGATTAAGCTGGCCATTGAGGAGTTGTGGAAAAGTCTTCTGGAGTGCAGACTCCAAATGGTTTCATTTCATATGGTGAAAATTTCAGCCCTTTAAATCATCAGAAATTTTGTCATGGATTCCTGCTGGGCTAAAAGAGTTCTCATTCTATGACAGCACAATTGGTACAAATGTAGCGATCACTAAATCTAACCCTTTCTAGATAGCTCTCTAGACCTCTACTTGAAAGGTAGTGTTTCACCTATTTTATCTGTAGCTGGTCGTTCTTTCGGCTTGTTTATGTTTTTCTTTGTGTGGGCTTATGTTAGGTTCAATGCCACGGGAGCACTGGATTCAAGCTTTCTGACTTCCCACACCAAACCCTGCAGCCTGGATGGCTCACGCACCTGAAAGATGAGCCCGTGTGTCGTGTTTGCCTGCTCCCAGATGCACACTCGTTTCTGGCTCTGCCAGTCACCCCACTTGCTTCTGTGTCAAGGAACACTCATGTTCTGTTTTGGTGGTCTTGAGATGCTCCTCTGAGAAGGGGAGTGTTAAGCAGAGGCTTATAGGGTGGTCCCTGTCATGTGCCCATATAGTATATCGGATATCAGTGCTCTCTTAAAGACAAAGCTATGAAAATACTAATAAAATATGGGTTTTTTTCCCATTTTTTTTAATGAAACAGTAACTTCTCAGAACATATGCAGGTTATCACACAATTAAAACCTTATATGGAAGATACTGGGTGAGGATGTGTGCTCATGTACCTTGAGATATTATCCCTCTAGGAGGAACTATGCAGTGAACATTTGCAGCCTTTGGTTGCCTGAGGTGAAGATCTGAGCACTTTGGAGATGGCTGCAGAGTGTTTGAGAATTTAGTAGCGTGCTTCTGGTTTGTCACACTGAAATACAGGTGCCTGTACTTTTTCTCAAGAAAAAAAAAATATTGTTTGCCTGAAGGACTGATAAGCACTTACAGAGGATCAAATTAATTCTGAAATAATTCTGTTGACTTCAGATAAATGATTAAAGGATGAATTTCAGTCTTCCTCACTTACTTCTTTCTACACTTTCCTCCTCCCTTTCATGTAGCAGTATACAGTATTAACTTGGCACTGCTGTATGGTAAATAGGTGTTGTTGGCCTTGGGATGTCTGTCAGTAGGCTGCAAACCTTTTGTTCTGCTTCTGTGGTATACAGTTATGTTTAAATATGTGGTCTCCTCATTTAGGATAATATTATGTCATGGGAATGTTTGTGGAATCAGGAGGAAAAGACCTTTCAGTCTTTTTGGTCCAGTGATCATTAAAGTAATCAGGAAAACACAGAGGGTTAGATTAACAGGAAAAGTCAGAAGATTTTGGATTTTTTTTGCCATGATGTTTGTTAACTCACAGAAAACTTCAGAAAACTCAAAATCACGTGATGGGAGAGGGAGGGAGGAGTGGACTCTTCTGAGAAGACCAGATTTTGGAGATCTAGTTTTACAGAGTTATCTTCATGTGGGTTCTGGGTTTACTCTTTGTCTACTTCTGAAGTTCTGGGTTTTTTCCACCTTGAACATGCTGTAGTGAAGAGTAACAGTGCGTAACAGTTAGGGAGAAGAATAAACAGTTTTAAAAATGTGCAACAAGTTGCCTAAGCAGTGTAGACCTGCAAACGTATGTCTGTGAGAAAAGGATCACAGAAAAAACTTTTGTTCCAGGCAAATAAAAATGTCATTCTCTACACAGGTGCATTCATTGGGTAGAGTCAAATTTTGTGACATGGCATTAAAAGAAACAAAAGGCTTCCTGTAATATTGTGTCAAAAGGCTTATTGTGATTCAGAAGAAAGGTTTAGATGTCATTCTGGCTTATGACATGTTATTGTCTTTTCCTTTTGGTGAAATACAGCTGTGGGATGTAATTATTGCATTAGTAATGTACCCTGTCCTGTAGTCATCTTTCTCACTTGAAATATCTTATGTGAGCTAAAACGTCGCATTGTAATAATGACCCACTGCAGTAATAAAATTGTCAGGCCAGGTACGTGATTGACCACTTCATATTGTTGTAATTGTCCTTTTCATATCGGTCTGACTTTATTACTGTTGTGCATCATGTTCATGGGGACACCATAAAACCTGGAGACAGTCGCAGTGTATTTACCTTCCCCCATGCATCAGCAGGGGTTGTCTTTCCTTACTCTTCTGATGTTGTAATTTGCTGAACAAGAAATTCTTGTCTTAATATTTTAACATTATTTGAACAGAGATAGGGTTTATCAAAAAATACAGACCTGATGGTTATGAAATAAATTTTTAGACTCTGGGCCCAACTCCTTTTCTGACAGATATTTGGCTGTTTGGTAGAAAGCAAAGTCATTTCAGCCAGAGGTCTGATCTCCTTCATGACTGACTGACTGTTCCTCTGGAGGTGAAACTGTTGTAATGGCTGAACTTCAGGCAGAGACATGAATCAAAGTCCTGCTTTTCAGGTGAACTTTCTTGTCACCCTGTGTGTCCCTCAGTCCATGCTGCTGGAGCGGTCTGTGTGGCACGGCTTGCTTGCATGTACAGACAGCAAAATGGATGCTGCAGCCTACTCACTAGGGTGTGTGGGTTTCCCTCCCAGTGGTAACAACTGTTTGATTACGCAGTGCTTAATTATACATTAACAGAAGTGCTGACCTTCCTGGCTGAGAAACTCTCTAGACACATAGCCATTCTTCTGCTGTTTGGGGTGGAAAAAGACATGAAATTCAAGTCTTTCACAACCTGCCTAAGTGTGCTAGCCAGTGAATGGGAGGGTAAAGTCACCTGCTGCTTTCCCTCTGGTTGTTTCTCCCAGACAAAGTCTTGAACCAAGTTTCACACAGATTTCAAATGGTTTTGTGATGATAAAAGCCAAGTTTGTGGCAGACTGCTTTTCACCGATTCACTTGGATCTGATCTATAGGACGTGAAGCCATGCAGAACAGCCCACATGCAACAGAGCTGTGGTACTCAAGGTCAGGAAATCCAAAGTTACGGTTGGTAATGAAAATGCAATATCTGTTTGATGCTGTTTTCTTAGAGCTTTGCAAGTTATTAAATTAGTTAGTTTTTAGTAACTACATTGTATTATAAAAAGAAATTGCTTGTATCATTTCATAGTCATCAAACTAGAGAGCGGCTTCATTTTGAGCTCTGCTGCTGATCCTCTGTTCTTGTTTTCAGTCTGCACAAGGTATCTGAAAAGCTGCTTGATTGCTCTTTTGGGACTGGCTGCACTCCTCTGTCACATGGGAAAATTCAAAATCACTGATAATAAATAAAACTTTGATAGTATGAAGCTCAATAACAGCACAAAGAGCAGGAGTATCTGCACTGTATATCCCAGTACTCTGGGTTTCTGGTGGGCTCATTTTCTCAGGGACAGTGTCACCCTCTGTCAGTGCAACAGACAGTATTGGTTCCCACAACTCAGATTCACTATCCAAGGGGACATGGTCATTTGCTTTTATCTATGAACATGCACTTTCTGCTTCAGGGGTTTATAGGGAAACTGCATGTCTTGGTTTTGTGGTTTTGTTTGGTTTTGTTTTTTGTTTTTTGTTTTTTGTTTTTTCTCAAATGACTAGTAGCTTTGTGTTGCATCCCAGTTAAAGACTATATATAAAAAAGTGATTGTTTTTGATAATTACAATAATTTATTGGATTTGTGGTTAATAGTCAATGAGATGGAAGAAAGACATACCTAAAAAAAAAAGCAGGAGGTGGTGTACCTTAGGAGAAAAACATTCTCTTTTAATTAAAAGTGTGTCTTAAATCTGAGAAGCTCTGCAGAGCTTGTCAGGGACCAGAAGATATTTTGGGTCTGGAAGATACAGCTGGTCTTCAACATAGCTTGACATTCCTAAATCTGTTGTTCCTGTACTGGAAGTGGTTTAGGAAGTAAATTAAAGGGGCTTGTTTCCTATGTCTGGTTTTAATAGGATAACAACTTTCTGGAGTTTTCTAAGTAGAGTTTTGATGAAGATGACTTATTTTTCTCCTTCCACCTGTAAGTCTTTGTTACGGTCTTTTGTGCTGTTGTTTTGACATCAACAGGAAGCTATGCCTATGCTTCTTTTTCTTTCGTGCTCTAAATCTTCCCCATAGTTTTAATTATATGCACAACTGTAATGATTTTTGAAAAGCTACAGGTTCTTATTTATGTCTGTGCCAGCATTAAAGAGCTTCCCCAGTTTAAAAAAAGACAACAGCATAGCTATTTGGAAATAATTTTCTCCTTAATTTGCTTTTTCTGTTTCAACAGTTGTGTCACCTGCTGAGTAAGTGTATGTGATTGCGGGGAGGGAATTGCTCTCTCCTTACTGTACCTAAAGCTGTGCAGCTGAGCAGCCATTCCTCCCCATTGCAACTAGTTTCCACTACAGTGAGTTTGTAGCCTTCAAACCTGAACGGTGAAGGAGTGTGTAAAAGTGATTGGGAAAGGAATATTTTCAACACCTGGAAGAGATGGTACAAACTATAAGTCCTGGGGCGAAGGTTTCACTGTGGTGACTCATGAAGGAGTAGGTTACTAAGAGGAAGGTGTCTCTTGGATTTGCATCTCCTGCTTACATGTTTGGAGTCTTGGTAGGACTGCTGGAGAGGAACTCTGGGAGCTGCCTGATGGTGACTCCCATCAGAGATGCAGGACTGTCTTAGCAAAAAAACTGCTTTCCCTGTAAATGAAAGAAACTATTTTTAGGGACTTGTAGTGTGGGTTTGGCTGTGGAAGGTAAGTCAAGCTCAGGAAGGGAAATATTTTCTGGTGTCCTAAGGCCCTTTTCCCTTTTTTTTCTTTTTCTTTTTTTTTTCCCTTTATTTTTTTTTCTTCCTTTTCTTTTTACCTTAAAGGTAAAAAGTCCACTTCTCTGCATGTGCCAGTAAGGAGGAAGGAAGGAAAAGTCCATCAAATAAATTATTTTATTGGTATTACTTGTGGTAGGTTTTAACAAGAGAAATAGTGAACAATTTTGAGTGTAGATTTGCCGGCATCCAAAAGTTAACTGTCTCCTTATGCCTAGACAGGAACTTATTAATGTAAGTTCCTCAAGGGAGTAAATTTAATAGAAGTGTGAACTATTAGTAGCACATTAGGAGGAATTCACCAGGTACTGCAATTTATAACCATTACAACATTTAAAAAAATTCTTTAAGTTGTTCATATGACATGTTTTTTATTATGAGAGCCTGATTAAGCAAGTTTAGATAAGTCAGAGCTGGGATTTTTAGAACAATAAAATACAGGTTTCTCAGATGACCTCTTCTGCCTTGTTGAAGTTGAAAGAAAAAAAGCAAAGAAGACTTAGACCATTTTGAGGGCTGTCAGAAGATAAATGAATAATTTAAATTCAGTTTAGTTGAAACCATTACTACATGTTACACAATTAGTTTGTTTGGTTTGTTGTATTTTTATACTGATGTATTTAGTTGCTGTTCTGGAGATAAAGTCACAGGAGTGACTTTGAGGATGTAGATTTGTTTTGATAGAATTGCAGAATCATAGTATAATTAGGTCAGAAGGTTTCTTGAGTAATTATTTTGTCCCGTCTCATGCTTGAAGCAGGAATGACTTCAACACTATTTTAGGTTGTTCATGGACATGTCCTGTTGAGTTTTGAGGCTCTCCATGTATGGAGATCCCACAGCCCCTCTGGGCACTTTTCAAACTGTTTGAACAGTCTGTGGAGAAACATATTTCCTAATATCTAATGAGATTTTTTCCTTACTTCAGCTTGTGCTTCTTGCCTCTTGTCCTTTCTGAAGAAAGCCTGCTTCCTTGCTGCCTGGTGCATGATTTTACTTGCCCTTTAAGGAGACAATGACCAGTGGTGAGTGCTTCTCAACATTAGAACTGTGCCAGTATTGACAGCTTTATATCATGCGACTTGATTCAGCTGAACTGGCCCATTCTAATGAGGGTTAAACTCCTTGAACATCCACTTTGATAAATAACTAAAGAGAATAAGGGGTTTTCTTACAAATTCAACAATACTGCTTTTTGCATGCTTGCAAAATAGAATGGCAGAGAAACCTCAGATCACATTCAGTCACCCTTTTTGTGGCATGTATTGTATTACATCTCTGATCTTCAGAGCAGGGCAGCTAGCTAGAGGCAAGGCACCTAGCCACCATGGATGCTAACTGGTTCAAGGAAGAAAGTGAAATTCTTCTGTGGTAGCTGGAAAGGAACTTCCACATCAGAGGATGGCTGTCTTTGAATAATTTTCTCTCCACACCTTAAAAAATGGATGGAAATCCATGAAGTTTCTGGATTAAAAATAAGAAGCTACAAAAGAGGACATGAAGATGATGCGACAACAATGACACCCCCCTCCCTCAACCCAGAAATGGAGAGAACCATACCCCACAAGGCTGCTATAAAAACTCAGGGACTAATTCAGTTTTTGTCCGGGTGGCTGGGACAAGAAAGACAATTTGTGAGAAGCATTTTTAGAAGAATAAGGAAGGTGAGCAAGCTGATGTGCTTACATGAAGAGAGCATCCATCCTGGAAGATCTGTCAAGAGTGATGTAGACGTGGCTGCTTCTGCCTTGTGGGAGACAGAAATGAGTGAGGTAGTGTGCTGAGGTCTGCAGCACCTCTAACCACAGCTGTAAAGGGTATTTCCTCCCTCTCTTCTTCCCCCTCGCTTTTTCTTGCTCTCTTTCTTCTTTTTTTTTCGACTGAGGCACTGAACAAATGCACCTGTTGTCATAACTGGGTGATTTCTTTAGACTTGACTAAGGAGTTTGAGCTATCTGTGATCCTATCAGGGGAGTAATGGGCAGAAGACTACTATTTTATGGTGTATATTCGACTTAAAAAATCCAATGCAGAAGAAAAATATGTATTTTCTTACAGTTCCTTCTTGGCAGAAGCAGACTATTATTTTTACATGTTCTACAGATATTTTTTTTTAGAAGAATATAGCAAGGAGAGGAGAATTCCTTTTAAAAAATTATTTGGCAGAAATCCTTTTTCATCTAAATGAGTAGCAATCATTTGCAGTCCTGGGCATGCAGGATAATCAAATGATACAACAAGGTTTGAATCAGGGATGGGAAGTTACAAAGACAGAGATAACACCTCAGATCTTAGGGGCAATGCAGATACACTGGCAGCCGAACAAAAGTTTTGCAAACAGTCATATAGCTGCTCCTCTGAGTCATGGGTATATTGGCGGCTCTAGAAACGGAGGGATCTGTTGAGGAGATGGTGCTTCCTGTTATCTCTATTCTGTGATCGACTAAGTTATATCATGCAAACAAATGTTTGTACATGTGAGTGTCATGCGTAACTGTGGTACCATATAAACAAATTAACTTCTCTGTATTTGCATAATGAACAGCAAATCAACTTGGAAAAGCTAAATATTGGCACACAGCAATACACAGCGATATAGTTGGCATTAGAGACCGATAAATTTCTGCAGCTTTCCATGCTCTGCCCCTTTATCTGAACACTGAAATCCAGAGATGGATGAGCTTGAAAGGACTTTTATCAACTTTGTTATAACAGAGCTCAGTATTGCCTGCGTGGCTCATGCTGTCAGTCAGTGCACCAAGCTGGGGACAAAATCAGGTAGTAAAAACTAAATAAAATAATGGGGCACAGGAAGGAGCTTTGTATGCAGCCTCTTTCTTGGATGAAGAAATGACTTAAAATTAATTCAGTTTCTTCAAGGGTGAGCTTTATAGAGAAAAAATAGGCTTAGTTTTAGACAACATTATTCCTGGTTTTCCTGGTTATTTGCTAAGAAGCTGTGTGTGTCTGCTGCTCCCAGTTTTGCAGCTTTGATCAGAGTGGCATTGTGCTCTTCAGGGCTCTGCTCGTTGTCATGGATTCTAATCAAGGGTTTTAATGGTGACTTTTTGATGCCTGCATTTCAAGGAAGGATAAATGAGCCTAGCCTCTGTGAAAACATGTCTGCTATTTTTATTGGGAGGATTTCCTTCAAAGAAAGCAAGATAAAGGCCTCTTGACTAGTTTTGCCCAAAACAGATGTTCTCCCCTCTCTCCTTGTATCTGATTTATCTGGTTAAACAGGGATCTGCTGGGCAAACTCAAGTGTAAAAGGAGGGTCTATAGAACATGGAAGGAGGGGCTGGCCACTTGGGAGGAGTACAAGAATGTTGTCAGAGAGTGTAGGGAAGCAACTAGGAAAGCTAAGGCCTCCTTAGAATTAAA